>SRPY01000022.1:0-124546 GCA_018360145.1 Claviceps africana
AAAAAAAAAAAAATAACTTAAGGCTTAATTTAGTTATATATTAATATTAATATAAATACTAAATATAATAAAGTAATAGTTTAAAGTAATATTAATTAACTAAAAAAAGGGCTTATATTAGTTTTATATTAAAGGCTAAAAGGTATTATTATTTACTACTATTTCTTTTAAAAAGTAAAAGTAAGCTAAAAATATAAAATATAGTTTATTTTAAAGACCTACTTTATTGAATATTATATAAAATTAAAATAGTTAAATATAATATAAATGTTTTTTAAATTTTAAATTAAATTTACTTTAAACCTTAAAAAATAAAAATAGTTATATCTAAAGTATTAAAAAATAAAGTAATGAATATTTTTATAATTACTTTAATAATAATATATTAATAAGTTTATATTAAAAATATAATAAAAGTAAAGAAATAAATTAAAACTAATTTTCTTAATATAAAGTTAAATAAAAGCTAATAATTTAAACTTAATAAAGTTATAATAAAGTTAAAGAATCTTTTTTTTAAAGTAAAAATTAAAGTTTTATTTAATTATAATAAAGTTTTAATTTAAATATTAGTAAATAACTAAAGTATAGTTTTAAAGCTATTACTTTTTTTAATTTAGTTTTAAGGTTTTAAATATAAATAATATAGTAGAATTTAATAATAACTTAATTATAAATAATATATATTTAATATAAAGGCATTTATTTATTTATTTAATTACTTTAAGGGGTATAAAGCCCTTAGCTAGTACCTTATCTTAGTAACTTATATAAAAAAAACCTTAGAATAAAGGGGAAAACTTATATATAGTAGTAAATATAAGTGCTAAAGGGGCTTAAATTAAGCCTTAAGTAGTATTTATTATAAAAATTAATATACTATTAGCTAGGCTTTAGCTATAATTATTAAAAAAAGTTTAGTAAAGGGCGTTAATAATATATATAAAAAGGTATATAAAAATATATTAAATTTAAAAGAGGGGGGGGGTAAAGGCTTTATAAGCTTAAGTTAAGCTTTATTTAAAGCTAAGTTAAGTTATTAAAAGGGATATAGTATACTAACTATACACTATAAAATATAAAGTAATATAAAAGATTATAAAAGGTTATAAAGGGTTTTAAGTTATAATATAGCTATACTATTAATAATAATAATATAAAAAAGGGAACTTTTGCAACTTCGCCCGCACTGTAATAACGCTGCAAAATTAACTTAAATTAACTTAAAAAGTAAATAAAAAGTTTTACTATATTTATTTACCTTTTTTTATAATAGTATATTAAGCTTAAAGTATAGATATAGTAAGTAATATAATAATAATAAATATTAATATAAAAACCTATAGCCTTTTATAAAGTTATTATAATTCTTTTACTTACTATAGTAAGTTTATAGTAAAAAACTAAGTTAATACTATAGTTAATATAATTTAAAATTAAGTATTAGTTTATTTATAATAAAAATATAATAAAATTACTAAGCTTATACTAATTTTTTTATTAAAAAGAGTTTAAAAGGTTATTTTATATATTATTAATATAGAAATAATATAGGCTTAATATAAGTAACCTACTAACCTTTAAAAATTAATTATAATTACTAACCTTAAAGTAATAATTAAAAGGGTAATTAAAAAGGCTATTTAATTTAAATCTACACTAGCTATAATATAAGCTAAAATTATAGCTAATAATATTACTTTAATAACTAATAAGCTTATTTACTTAGCTATTTTTATAGTAATATTACTTTATATTTATAAAAAGATTATTATTAAAGGTAACTTAATTAGTAATATAATTAAATAATATAGCTTAAAAGATATTATTTATACTATTAATAAAGCTATAAATAAAGATATTATAGTAGCTATAAAGTGCCTTTATAATAGTAATATAGTAATTACCTTTAAAGATATAGCTTAACTCTATATTAAAAATATAAAATAGGTTTAAACTACCTTTACCTTAAATATAACATTAAATTAATAAATATTTAATATTATTATTAAAAAATTCCCTATTTATTATATATATTAAGTTATTAAAGAAGATATCCTTTACTACTTTACCTTTATTAATAGCAGTAGTATTACTAAAGTTATAGTATAAAAACTTTATAATACTATAATATAAGCCCCTTTTATCTTTAAAATTAAAGATATTAATATAATTAATAAACTATACTATAAAAAGGTTATTTATAAAGCTAAAATATTTAAAGTTATATTATATAATAAAGCTTTTTATTTATATTAATATTATTAATACTTTAAATTTAGCTATATTACTATATACTATACTATAACTTTATATTATAGTTACTATACTACTATTAAATATATTTTTAAGACTAATTACTTAACTATTATAGATATAAAGTAAGAGTAATATATTAACTATATAAATATTTACTTTATTTAATTAAAATACTATTTAATTATTAATAACTATTAAATAAAAGCTTATACTATATACTTAAGCTAATTTAATAGCTTTACTACACTATTTATATTAACCTTTATAAATATAAATAGCTAAACTAAAGTTTAAATTTATAGTTAATATAAATAAGTTAATAATACTTTCTTTAATAAAGCTTTACTTTAAAAGTAAAGTAAATACCTTTAAGGTAGTTATAACTAATACTTAAGCTTTAATATAATATTTATATCCCCTTTATTAAAGCCTTAAAGTACTATTAAAGCTTTCTTTAACTACTACTTTAGTATTAAGTTAGCTTTTTTATTATAAAAAACTCTTTTACTCTTTAATTAAATATAATATTATAAGTAATATATTAAAATATATAAAAGAAAATATAACTTATTTACTTAGCTTTTAAATTTTAATTTAAGATTAATATAGTAGTAATTTAAGAATTATATAGTATTAATAAAGACTCTTTAAACCTAAGCTTAAATTTTTATTAACTTATAGTTTAAAGTAAAAAAATAGCTATTTATATTTACTATTAATATAGCTTTAGCTTATAAATAATATAGTTTAATATTAATTAAAATACTATAACCCTTTATAATATTAATATTTACTTTATTTATTTTTTTATTTATTATTATAATTAAATAACTTTCTTTTATAACTTTCTTATAAAACTATTATAATATTACTATATTTTTATTAATAACTTTAATTAATATTATTTCCTTTAAAACTAATATAGCTATATATTACTTAATAGCAATAAACTTTTAAAAGTTATAGTTTAATAATAACTTAAATTTATTATACCTTAAAGTAAAATAATATAGTAAATATAAAATAAAAGAAATAGTATTATTAACTATATTTAATTCTTTATTAACCTTTAAACTTAATTTTTAAAAGGATTAAACCTTATTAAATTTAACTATATTTTATAACTTATTTATATTACCTTTTATAATTATAGTTTTATAATTAACACTATTAAATAACCTTTATATTACTTTAAATAGCTTTAAATAAATAAAATATTTATTATTATAAAGGTAATATATTACTTTTACCTTTTTTTTATATTAATTATTTTTAATATTTTTTATTAAATTAACTTTTTTATTATATAGCTTATAATTAAATTTATTACTATTGCTACCTTTTTTATATTAAAGAGCCTTTATAATACCTTTAAAGTATAGCTATAGTAAACCTTTAAGGTTTATAAAGCTATTTATAATATAAAATATACTTAAAGACTTTAATAATATTACTATACTAAAGTAAGTTAATAAGCTATTATTAATATAGCTTTAAATTAAAAATAAGTTATTTATAAAGAATAATATAGCTCTTAATACTATATAGTAATAAATATAATAATTAAAAAAATTAACCTTTAAAAACTAAAATAATAAGCTTAACTTTATAGTAGCTTACTATTTAAAATTACTTAAATTTTAATCCTTTACTATAGTAGTAATAGTATACCTTTAGCTACCTTTTATTATAATAAAGTAAAGGTATTCTTTAATAAATTCTTTTTTACCTTAACTACTTATATAAATAATATATTAATTAACCTTAGCCTTTAATTTAACTCTACTAAATTTTTAAAGAAAGACTACTTTATAGCTTTAAAAATATATAATATAATTAAAGAACTAATTAGCTAAAAAGCCTTTAAATTTAATAAGCTTTTAGTAAAGTTCTTTAAAGCCTATAATAAACTATTTATTAATATTCTTTTTAACTTACTTAATATATATTATTATATTAAAACTATTTAGCTTTATTTTAAAAAGCTAAAGTTGTAGTTCTTTATAAGCTAAGAAAGTTACTTAAAGAAAGAAAGTATATTAATATATAGAAATTAATCTCTTTTTTTAATATTATAAATAAGGTTTTAAAAGTAGTAGTAATAATATAAATTATTTATATAATTAAAGAAAGTAGCGCTTTTTTAAAGCTTTAAATAAATAACTATATTAATTATTTTATAAAAGTAGCCTTTATTATTTTAATAAAAGCTATATATATAGTATAGTACTATAGTAGTATTATATTACTTCTTTAGCTTAATATTTTAGCTTTTTTTAATATAGTATATTATATAAAACTTATTTATATAATAGTTTTTATTAAACTTTTTATATAAATAATATATTAAACCTAAGCCTTTACTATATTATATAAAGCTTATTTTATATTTAATAGCTAAATAGTAATCTTTTATATAATATTTATAGAGGTCCTTTAAGGGTCTTTTATATCTTTAATTCTCTTTTTTTTTATATTACCTTACTTTATATTAAACTTATAATAATTAACTTTATATTAATATTTAGCTTTTTTAATAATATTAATATTTTAATATATAGCTATATAATAAACAAGACTTAAGCTTAATTTAAAACTACTTAAGTAGTTTATTAAAAATAGTTTTATAAATTAAACCTAATGTTTTATTTATAAAAAAGTAAACTTATTTACTTTAATAAAAAAAGATAGTTAATAATAATATTAATTTAACTTAAAACTATAATAATTTAGCTAATATAATTAGCTTACTTTTTTAATATTTAAATTTACTATAAACTTTAATAAAAGGCTTATTAGCTTAAGTTTATAATAAAACTAATATAGTAGTAACTTACCTTTACTATATTTTTTATATTTATTTAAAGGTATTTATTATATAAGTTTAAACTTCTTTATATTTAGGTTATTTAAAGCTTTATTAGCTTTAATATAAGCTTATATTATACTTTAATTAAATATAAAGGTATAGCTAAAGATATTATTAAAGCTTTTACTATAAAGTAAATTTAATACCTTTATATTATTATTAATACTTATAAAGCTATATTATAATTTTTAATTAAAACTAAAGTAGTAATTCCTTCTTTAAACCTATATTTTAATTACTATACTTAATAATTTTATAATAAAATTAAAGTAAATAAAATAGTTAATAGAATTTAAATAGCTTATATAATAATAATAACTTACTTTAATATAATACTTAATATAAAAAATAACTTTATATTAACTATATATTACTTTTAACTTAGCTTTTACTTAACTTTACTATATTTTTTATATTTAAAATATTAAAATTAAATTAAAAAAAGTAGTAACTTTAAAAATAAGCTTTAATAGCTTATTAATACTTAAGTTAGCACTTTATTATAATTAAATAAAACTTAAACTTTTACTTTAAAAAAAAATACTTTAATTTTACTATTATTTTATTACGTTTAAATTATTAGCTTTAATTTAGCTTTATATTAAAAAAATTAGCTTTAATTATTTCCTTTACTTTTACTATATTTTTAATATAAATTTATTAATATATTATTATTAAAGTAATTATAAAAATATTTACTATTTTATTTTTTAATACGTTAAATATAATTACCTTTATTTTTTAAAGTTTAAAGTAAGCTTAATTTAAAATTTAAAAAAGATTTATATTACCTTTAATTAGTTTAACTTTATATAATATTTAATAAAGTAACTTTTTAAAATTAATTACCTATTATATTATAAACTTACCTTTACTTTATAAAATAAATAGTAAGAAATAATAGTACCTTTTAGTCTTTAATATAAGCTTAATATAAGCTTCTTTATTACTTTACCTTTACTACTTTAAACTATTAATATATTATACCTTAGTATTTATACTAATACTAATATATAATTAAATTAAGCCTTAAGTTATTTTATTTTATTTATATAAAAATATATATATATATATATATATAATAATATAAAAAGGAAAAAAAAAGAGAAATAAAAAATAAAGAGAAAATAAAAGAAAATAAAAAAACCTAAACTTATTAGCTATAAAGCTAGCTATAAAGCCGCTTATATATCTTTATACCTCTTTTACTATAGCTCTTTCTTTAAACCTTTTCTTTTTTTACTTTATTATTATTATTATTATTCTCTCTCTCTTTATTTTTAAACTTTTTTACTATTACTTTAAAGCTAATATAAGCTTTAATTACCTTTATTAAAGACTATTTTATTAAGTTATTTTATTACTTTAATAAATAAATAATTTAATTTATATAAACTAATATTTTATATTTAAAAATACTATTATAGTTAATAATTATAATAAAGGCTTAACTTAAACCTTATATTAAAGCTAATTTAACATTAATAAAGTATTTAGCTATTTATTAAATAACTTTATAGAAATTACACTATATAATATTAATTATTACTATACTTTTATTAAAGAATTTAATTAAATTTATATTAAACACTATAAAATTACTTAAGTTATATTAAGCTTAAAAGTCTATAACTTTTTATACTATATTATAAACTATTATTAAGTTAAGTAAAGTTTACTTTAATTAATATTTAACTTAGCTTTATATTAAACCTTAAACTTATTAAATATAATTTATTAAGCTATATATATTTAAAATAGTTTAAATTAATACTTAAAATTTAAGTTAACTATAATAGCTTTATTATAAATTTATATTAAATACTTATTAAATTAATTATAGTAATAAATATTAAAATCTTTTATTTTAATAAAGTAAAGAAAGTATAGAAATACCTACTTTATACTTTATATAAATTAAAGTTAAAGCTTAATTAAATATAAAAAAAGATTAAATATTTATTAAAAGGCCTTTAACTTTTAATTAATTAGCTATTTTCTTTACTATTTAAAATTAATATAATACTAAAGGTTTAAATTAGCTTTAATATAAAAACTAAAATAGCTTTATATTAAATTTGAAAAGGGAAAGGGGTATTTATAATTTTTTAATTAAATATAAAAAAAAAAGAAAAAAAAGGGAAAAACTTTAAAAAAGTCTCTTTTATTTATAAAAAAGAGGCAGTGCCTTAAATTACCTATTAAATTACTTATTAATACATTAAACTTAATTAAGAAATTATTAACTACTATTTTACTACTACACTTTATTTAAGCTATTTATTACTAAGGTTTAATTTAAGCCTATATTTAAAGGCTACTAAATTAATAGCTTTAAATAATTTAATATATAATAATTACTTAATTTAATAATTAATATACCTTTAAATTAATAGTATAGCTATATTATAACTTAAAACCCTTTATAATCTTTTATAACCTTTTATATTACCTTATATTTTATAGTATATAGTTAGCACTCTATACTTTTTTTAATAACTTAACTTAGCTTTAAATAAAGCTTAACTTACGCCTATAAAGTCTTTACTCTCTCTTTTTAAATTTAATATATTTTTATATACCTTTTTATATATATTATTTATACTTTTTATTAAACTTTTTTTAGTAACTATAGCTATAGCTTAATTAATAATATATTAATTTTTATAATAAATATTACTTAAGGCTTAACTTAAGCCTCTTTAATATTTATATTTACTATTATATATAGGTTTTCCCCTTTATTTTAAGGTTTTTTCTATATAGGTTACTAAAATAAGGTACTAGCTAAGGGCTTTATACCCTCTAAAGTAATTAAATAAATAAATAAATAAATAATAAAATAAAAATTTGCTTTACTTAGCCTATAAAGGTTATAAGGTTAAGTAAGTTAAAAATATAGTGCTATTTAATAAAGTTAGTAATATTGCCTTTAATTTATAAAAAACCTATAACTTTATAAAATAAGGTTATAAAATATATAATACAGCGCTTTATAACCTAAAGAATTGCTAAAACTTCTATTATAATATAAATTAATATATACATAAGGTACCTTTTATATAGATGTTTTTATTAGATAATGGTGTGGGTCAGTACCTGAAATGTAGCCTTATGCGCATTAAAGGGATAGAAGAGAGAGCTTTTATCTTTTCATTTTATATAAGGAAAGTCTTCTTTTATAGAATAAAAATATTTTATAATTTTTATAGAAGTAAGAAAGCTTTTATAATCCCTTTTTTTATTTTTATATAAAAAGAAAGACTTTTATAATTTATAGATTTTATTTTTATAAAATGAAAATTTCTTTTATACTATAGCTCTCTTTATTTTATAAAAAAGAAGACTTTTTTTAATAAATTTATTTTATTTTTATAAAAGAAATAATAGCTTTTAAGTTTTTTTAAGGGTTTTTACTTAATATAGAAAATTTAAATAATTTTTAGTAAATATTTTAAGTATTTATAAAATTTAGTAAATTATTTAAATATTAAAAAGGCATATTTAAGCTTATAATTTATTAAAAATAAAGGATTTATAAAGGCTTTTACTCTTTAAAATACTAAAGTAATAAGCTTAATAAATTAATAGTTAAAATATTTTTATAGCATTATTATAAGCTATTATAAGCTTTATTTTTATATTAAAAGCTTAATATATGCCTTTATATTAAATTTTAGCTTATAAAATATAAGTAAATTTCTTTAAATTTTATATTATTTATTTAATATTATAAATAATAGATCTTAAATTAATAGTTTATATGGTTATAAGTAGCTATAAGGAAAAACTTGTTTTTCTTTATATACTTACTAAGCCTATTAATAAGTTAATATAGCTAATAGGGGCGGCCCCGAGGCGGATACCCCACGGTAGTATATAGGTTTTCCTCCCTGCAGCAGGGTTTTTCCTGTATAAATTAAGTAGCAGAGGTACTAGACATTAGGCTAGCAACAGCCTATCTAGCGTATATAAATAATAATAATAGCTAATAGGGGCTTATAAGCTACTTTTTATTTTCTATAAAATTTATTTATATAGAAAAATAAAAAAATAAACTTATAGCTATATACTCCGAGATGCCAATGACGGAATACCACCGTCAGACCATACGGAAGAAATAGTGATTTGACCAGACACTTGCGCATCTATGTCATGTTGTTGAGCAGTGATTGTTTATTATCTACGCGAAAGCTGCACGAAGAGACCGTACATGCTCTGCAAGTCAGTCTTTGCAACCGTCACTGCTGCTGGGGAAGCTGCAGGAATCCACTGTAGTACTCGTCGAGCCATTGTGCAGCCCTCTCTCCCGACTCATCGTTGCATGTGTCCCATCGTCCGACTGATCCAACGTAGCCGTCTGGTCGCACATTGACTATGGCAATGTCGCCGGGCTCTAGGTTACCCAGCCACTTTTCCGTGCACAAGGCTCCTCGCGTATCCTGCTCGGGAATGTTATCGAGGTACAGAGACCAGCGGCTATCTTGCAGCATGGCTGGCAGGTCGGATATCTCCATCTCCGCCTTGGGCATCGTGGCTAGTGTAAGGTTAGCATATATGGGCATGAATAAAAAATGGGACTTTGGATGATTGCGCCGCATCAGATGAAATCATGGCACGTACTTATAAGACCAAAAGTGAATAGATGGCTGACGGCGGTGTACCTCTCTGGTCTGATGTACACGTCCTCGGCTGAGCCTTTTCTTGGCTGCGCGGCATAGGATTTGCTCGCGGCAGCTGAAAGCTGGCTGACAAACGACGAATCATCGGCAATAGCTCTGCAGAATGTTGTCAAGAAGGGTGCCGCTTGTTGGACATCCCACATGAGCAAAAAGACTCGGAACTGGCCCAGCATGGGAATGTCGAGCTGAATGTCGACTGGATTGGAATCGATATATCGAGTGACCCTGGCAGGCGGCAAAATACATCCAGGTCGAGCATCCCCCGCGGGGGTGGCGAGAGTATCAGCCTCGGCACGGTTGATGGTGCTGTTGGAGTACTCTGCCCCAACGCCCGAGATGAAGCGAACATTGGCTTTGAAGTTTTTGGCAAGCGCGACTGCTTCGCCCGCGGCAATCCGATTCGCATGCTCATAATCGAAATTGACGAGGTCGAGGGCAATCTTGCGCCGCTCGACTTCGTAGCTTTCCAATAGAACGGGCTTGGCGAGCCCACGAACAGCCAGATTGAGTTTCCAGGACAGGTTCCAGGAGTCGTGCATGGAAGTGTTCATGCCCTGTGCAGCCTTGGGCGAGTGCGTATGGCTGGCATCACCCGCCAAGAAGACTTTGGTGTGAACGTCCGAGAACCGGCTGGCGACCCGCTGACCAACTTGATACCGTCCAAACCACTCGATATATTTCCAGTCCACTGCGAACGGTGACATGATCATCCTTGCCTGTTCCATGACAAAAGCTTGGCCGAGTTGGTGACGGTCCTCGGATGCCCACGTCTTGAGTTCAATGTAAAACCTGGTCATGTTCCTCTCGCGGGGAATAATGAGAATAGACCCATGCTCCTCAGAGTAAACCAGAGTTTTTGACCAGATATCAGGGAAATCAGTGATGAGTTCCCCGTCTAGAACACCCCAGATAGATGCCTGTGACATGCCAATTGCTGCCACATCTGGTATACTCTTGCGCACTTTGGAGTGGGCACCGTCGCCTGCGCGTCCAAATCAGTGTGACTGGACAGAGAAAGATTCACGAGACCTTCACCATCGTGAGGAGGGATGTCGGAAAGGTTTCATAATGAGAAGCAAGTGCTGAGAAGCGGGAGGAGGACATGTGCTTACAGCCAACCAGGTACTGCGTAATGTAAGTCTTCTTATCTTGAGTTACATTAGTCCGGCAGTTGACCTGCAAGCGGCTAGTCTTGGCGATGTTATCGTAGGACTCAAAGGCCGTGTTTCGTCTCACGGCTTTGCCTCTCTTGGACAGATCATCAATGAAAAGGCTTTCCACGATACCCTGATGTACAAGTAAGATGTAAGGATCTAGAACATCGATTACAGGAGGATAGTGAACCTCTCGGCCCAATCTGTGGAGAGGCTCATTTGCCGTGCTGCGCCAAAAAGAAATATCGTACACACGAACTCCCCGTTGAAGGAGCGTATCGGCCAGTCGCAACTGCCTGAACGTCTCAATTGTCTTTGGCTGTAAGCCATCGGCCCTACGCAGCGCGGTAAAGTGAGCATCTTGACTTGGGATGGCAGTTGGCTTGCAGAACAAGGCAATGCTTTGGGGGAAGCAAGATGCAATTCGTGCCATTCTTACCTGCCGACCGGAGTTTGGTCTGCTCTGTCATCAATCACCTCGGCATTTATTCCATATCTAGTGAGAGTCGCAGCCAACATGAGCCCCGCCGGCCCAGCACCAACCACACATACTTGGCATTCCGAAGGCGGGTCGGGAAAACTGCGTAACTGAGAGAGGTCGGCGGCTGTTATATCATCAGCATCTTCGTCTATGGCCTCCATTTGCCTCTCAACTGTGTTTTCGACATCCATTGGAATCGGTGTGGCCGTAGCTGTTGCTGTTGCTGGAGGTGTAGATGTGGGTGAAGATGTTGGTGAAGATGTCGCGCAAGCGATTGGGTGCCGGCTGGAAAGAATTCCTGGGGCCATGTCCCGAGAAGGCAAAATTGTTGCCCTTGGTGGTCTTTTTTCTTTTTCTTTCTTTTTCTTTTTCTTTCTCTTTCTCTTTTTCTTTTTCCTTTCCCTTTCCCTTTTCCTTTTTTTTCTTTTTTCCCTCTCTCTTCCCCTACCCTCTTACGCTCTTTCCTCTCTCTCTCTCTCTCTCTCTCTCTCTCTCTCTCTCTCTTTCTCTCTCTCCCTCTCTCTCTCCCTCTCTTTTTCTTTTCTTCTCTTTTGTTGGGCAAGATCGGCTGGGGAAGCTGTGCTGCAATGACTGTAGTATTTACTATTGTAGTCTGGTGCTACGGCTGGTAGCTGATCGGACACCGAGTCCTGACGACGGGTGTGGCCGCTAACGACGTGCCGTGAAAGCCCTTCCGCCCCTGATAAGGATGTTCTTGTGAGCTGCCGACGATGAGTCAAGGTTGACAAGATGTACGAGGCCTCACAGGAGCTCTCCAAGATATGTCAAGCTTCATGCGATGACGTACTGTTCCGCCGAATAAATCTAACCTCGAGGCCAATGAGGTCTGGATGCTGGAGAGATGGGTGGGACGGCAGTAGCATACGTATACGTGTCGACAAAAAGACAAAACGGCAAGACACAGTAGACAACCACGCCAGCAGACACGAAGGCCTATACAGGAGCTGTTTCAACTATGTTTACAAGCAAAAGGGGTCAGGATTTGTCGGACAGACACAAAGAGATGTGCCGGCAAGAAGATGTGTGCCATGCAAAGAGGGCCGGGATGACCTGAGACGAAATAGAAAAATACTTGCCCGGGTTCATGTGAACTCGGCGGCCGGATTCAGTGACGCAGTCAGGCAAGTTCGGATGGCAAGAGCGGCTTTCCGTTCAAACCGGACGCGCACACAACGTGGTTGACGTCTGGTGACCGGCAAGCAGGGAGGGTAAGAGGGGAGAGGGGGAGGGGGGAGGGAGAGAGATGGAGAGAAGGAGCCTGAAAACCGACATTCGACATCTGGAATCCAAGTACCATGGACACATGTATGGCATGGTATTGTGCATTGTACAAGGTACAGTGTACAGAGTACGGTAAGTAGGTATGTAGTATGTATGTACGGCGCGGGCTGGACTGCTCTTATCAGAGGACTCTGCCGTGGTCCGTCGGCAATCCTCTATGGTGCGATGGGCATTGATACGACCCAGCCAGACAGACCATTGACGCCCTTGTGAACAGAGCCAGCGCCTGTTGAATGCAGGCAGGGGCGTTGACCGAACTGAAGCTGAAAAGGGCGGAGGCCCGAGGGCAGCGACCGCGCGCAACGACGGGCAGACTGCACGGGCTTGGGCGCTGCATGCAAAAAAGTGGCATGACCCGACGGCCTGCTGACTGGTGTTGAGGAATTTATGAAGCAAAAATGGGCTGATCTGGTGGACAAGGTCGGTGGGGCGCTCGCCGCTAGTGTGTGGCTTCTGCTCATAGGCCCCACCACGACAATTGGACGATGGCGTGCCTGAGTGTCTCGGTGCTTTGACCAACTGTACAGTACAACCCCTGAATATCACTCACTACTACCTAGGTAGGTACCTACCTACTTACTAGGTACCTAAGTACTTACTTACCTTGGGCACTCACCTAAGTGAGTAAGCTAAGTATCTACCTAAGTACCTAGGTAGGTGCCTAGATAGGTAGGTAGATACCCAAGAAGTACCTGGGTTACTTACGCCCGTCCGGACGCCGGTCGCTGCCGCTCGATTCAAAGGCACTTTCCCTCAGATGCGAGTTATTGTCTTCTACAAAGTATTCCGTATGCCTTCGCAGCGCTGTGAGGCCACGACGTTTGGCTAAATTCCTCCGACCACGTGCCTCGGGACAATAAAACAGGGGGTTCTCGTGCTATGTACCATGTACTACACTAAGCAATCAATACGTCGGCTAGGTACCTAGGTACTTGGTACTTTTCTGACATCTGCTATGCACGACTTCTTCTTCTTCTTCTTCTTCTTCTTGATGAAACAGCAAACAGCTACGGGCGTGGGTCTGCGTCATTTAGCTACAGCCGGTAATCGAGATTGACTAGAACCCATCTCGCAAGTCAGCCATTACCTTACAGCCCGACGATATCTCCCGGACCGGACCATGTGCTCATCCATAAAGGTAGCCGGCCAAAGGGCGTCATCATTTCTATTCAAAATATACTCTCGCGTATGGAATCCATGCATAGGCGTAGCACTCACACGGACGCCGCCAAATTAGGATAGCTTAGTACAGCATATGTTTGTCAGAAATCAACACTCTACCTGAAAAGAGCGTCAACGTGCTGCACTTGGCAATGGCGGTTTGGTTTGTAGCTGCCCCGGGACTGACTGGGGTCGAAACACTCCATCGGTGCGGGAGATCGACAAACATGGGCTTGAAAGGGAATGCGTTTTTGTCTTTTATGCCAACGGTTTCTAGTAATCACACTAGGATCTGGAGGAGACGGAGATTTTTTTTTCTTTGTCTAGCACCACCAGTAAGTAGTTCAACGGCGACTCGGGCCGAGCCACCGTGACGTGACGTGACATGACATGACATGACATGACATGGACTCTCCAGTGGAGCTTCGTGTGCTGGGCTGGGCTGGGCTGTGCTGGGCTGGGCTGGGCTGGGCTGGCCCGGCTGGATGGAAGGCGCCAGCGGTCGGCCGCACGACCGCACATGCACCAAATCGGTTGGACCTTTCGTCTTCGGCGGCAGCAAGCCAGACAAGAACAGTTCCCCCGGCCAAGGCTATCACATCTGGAACCGACCGGCCTTCCGTCGCTCTTGGATACCTACTACTTACCTACCTAAGTACATATGTACGAAGTATGTATGTGTGTACATCGGGGCACCAGAGTCGCCATGAACAGCACCTGGACGCGCGCTTCCAGACACCTGCCAACCGCATCAGGACGGGCCGCGGTTTCCCAGAAGCATCATGGGCCAACGTCTTCCACATGCAGACGCGGCTACTCAGCTTCCCGCAGTCTCCCCGCACTGAACGACTGGCTTCGTGTCTCGGACGAGGTAGCGGATGCCGTGGCCGCAAACAAGCCTTTGGTCGCTCTGGAGTCGACGATATACACCCATGGCGCCTTGTCGAGAGGCTTGCCGTTGGAGCATGAACATCTTGTCCGCAGTCTCGGCGGTATACCGGCCATCATCGCTGTTGTCAATGGCGTACCTACCGTCGGCGTCACAGGCCAGGAGATGATTCGCATGGCCGAGGCCGGAGGGGCGGTCAAGGTGTCACGCCGTGATGTGTCGTATTTGGTGGGCATGGTGAGGCACTTCCCTTGGCGAATCCCCTTCATTGGCTAACGTTACTCGGCCAGGGCATGGCTGGCCACAAGATGAACGGCGGCACAACAATCTCGGGTACCATGTTGCTAGCTAGACTGGCCGGCATCCGAGTCTTTGGTACTGGTGGTCTCGGCGGTGTTCACAGAGGCGGCGAACTCTCCATGGATGTGTCTGCCGACCTCACTGAGCTTGGTCGCACCCGGGTTGCTGTCGTTAGCAGCGGCTGCAAGGGATTCTTGGACATTCCACGCACTCTGGAGTACCTTGAAACCCAAGGATGCCTCGTGTCAACCTTTGCCAATGGCCGGTCCGGCAGGGTCGATTTCCCCGCCTTCTGGGCCCGCGAGAGCGGCATCAAGAGCCCTTCCTCTGTCACCACAGATAAGGAGGCCGCATCCATCATCTTGGCGCAGGAGCGTCTTGGTATCGAATCGGGACTTCTCTTCGCAAATCCCATCCCTGAGGAATTCGCCGTGCCGTCGGAAGAGATGCGTGTGGCTATTGACAAGGCCATATCGGAAGCAATTGAGCACGGTTTTGTGGGAAGCACCAACACGCCTTATATCCTGAACCGACTAAAGGAACTGTGTGGAGATAAGGTTGTTGCAGCAAACAGGGAATTGGTGAGGTCGAATATCACAAGAGCCACGGGCATTGCTGTCGAGCTGTCGCGCCTGCTGGCTTCGGATCCTCGACCGGCCAGTTTGTAAGTGCGCATTTTTGTGGCCCCGGTACGTGCAGAACTGTAGTTCTAATCCTAGATAGTGGTGATGGGCTTATTTCAGCGTCTCACTTGTCCAGAGAACCTCCAGGACCAAATCTTGTTGTTGATGCCCGGGCTGATGTGCTGGTGGCTGGCAGCGTGGCTGTTGATCTGAGCTGCGATTTCACGAAACCCAAGTCTGGAGACGGGTCCCCGAAATTTCACACTTCCAATCCTGCGTCCATCAGTCAATCCGTTGGTGGCGTGGGTCACAATATTGCCCTGGCTGCTCATCGATCAAGTAGCCGGACTCGAGTCAAGTTCTGCAGCATCGTCGGCGACGATATGTAAGTCACCAGTAAGCTGTATTGGCGCCACGAAACTGGAGAAGGAAAAAAAAAAGGAGAGAGTCTAATACGTGTCCCTAGTGCTGGCTCAACCGTCATTGCCTCTCTACAAAAATCTGGACTCGACACCACCCATGTTCAGAAGCTGGACAGCGCAGAATATCCCGACGCTAGAACAGCCCAGTATGTTGCATTCAACGACCAAAGCAGAAATCTTGTCATGGCAATGGCCGACATGGATATTTTCACGTCACATTTGTTCCCTGAACGCTGGAGAGCTGCAATAGCATCAACAAACCCAAAATGGCTCGTCGTCGATGGTAATTGGAGTGCCGCTACAATCAGAGACTGGGTTAAAATGGGCAAGGATCACAACATCAACGTTGCCTTCGAGCCGGTTTCCGTTGAGAAGTCCAAGAGGCTCTTTGCGTCCGAAGCAGGCATGCCCAGGCTGAATCCTTTGCCCCGCAACAGTATTGATTTGGCATCACCAAATATATACGAGCTGGCGGCCATGTACGAAGCCGCCAAGGAAAATGGCTATCTCGACTCTGACAAATGGTTCGAGGTCATCGATGCTTTTGGCATGAGAGGTGCCAGAGATCGCTTTGTAAGACTCACGTCCAAAGCGCTGACGGATGCTGGTGTTCCTATTCAGTGCGTCAACTTACTCCCTTATATTCCCACGATACTCACGAAACTCGGTCCCAACGGCGTGCTTTACACCACCATCCTCAGTCGAGATGATCCTCGCTTGCAAGATGAAGATGCTGAGGGATACATATTGGCGAGGGCGCCGCCTGATCATCCCGCAATTGGAGGCATTTACATGAGACTGTTTCCTGCGGAGACCGTTGAGCAGATAGTTTCGGTCAATGGCGCGGGAGATACATTTCTGGGCATCTTGGTGGCTGGCTTGTCCCAGGGTGGTGATGTCCAGAGGCTGATCAGTGTAGCGCAGAAGGGAGCAGCGCTGACGATGCAGAGCACGCAGTCCGTCAGCCCGGACCTTCACAAGCTGGAAGGATACTGGACGGGAGCACTTGTGTGAGATGGCAGACTCGAAAGTGGTGTTGTGTCTCTCTGCCAGGCTGAAACGGGACCAAAACTGCTTCTTTTATTGTTGCAGAGCTGGTTACAACTATGATTTGTTTAGAAACAAAGAATCTAGCTAGACAATCTACCAACGCAGTAAGTAGCACACTATAGTGTACAATAGTATAGCGTAATGCAGTATATACATGCATAAATGCATATGTTATGCAAGCAGCTAAACACATAATAAAGAAACATAGGACTTGTGTTTTAATTTATACCATTAAAAATAACCTTCCTAGAATAAAAAATTGTTTATAGATTGATTTTTTTAAACTACAAAACGTATATACTGTAAATAATTATAAAGTACTTATATAAACGTTAAAACATTTTTAATATATCACTTATAAACATTATCTATGTTTATAGTAACATTTAAAATTTATATCCCTTTAATTTGCACAAGGCTACACCTAAGTACCTATTATTTTTCTTTAACACGTTATTAGTTAAATTAAAATAACCTTTCAGTACTTTCTCTTTAGGGTATCCCTTAAAGCAGGTTATATTCTAACTAGTACTTAGAGACTTTAGGTTTTATATAAATCTATATATCTTCTAAGTGAGTATTCTAATTATATGTAATGTAAGCCGTTATAAAAATGTAGCCTTCTACGCACTAAAGAGATAAGTATTTTAAATAGCTTTTATTAATATAATAGACACAAGTCCTTATCCCCTTAGTGCCTGTAAAGCTACATCTACATATCTCTCACTTTTCTTTCTAAGCTTATTAGTGTAAATTTAGTAACCTTTAAGGACTTCTTTATAATAAAACACACTTAGCTTATAAAATAAAGCTTTAAAATATATAATATAGCGCTTTATAATTTAAAGCACTATTAAGACTCTTATTATAATATAAATTAATATATATATAAAGTATCTTTTATATAGGTGTTTTTATTAGATAACTAAGTGGTTAGCACGTGAATGTGGCCTTACAGGCACCAAGGGGATAAATAAGCTTTTATAAGGGTTTAAATTTACTTATAAAAACAGCTAAATTGTCGTCCTTTTCTGACTTGATGTGCGGGTTAAGTTAGTCTCGTTTCGCCGATCAGACCCTAAAAGGTTAAAATGTGCAGTGCTGTCCCACTTATTTTGCCCACAATGCTCTGCCATTGGCGGGGGCGTCGTGCAAGGTTGATGATTCGAGCCAGAAAAATTCCATGGGCACATTAAATTTTTGTCTGGCGCTTGAGAGTGCGCATATGCTCATCAACCGCAAAAACCTTCCTTCGCGAAAATGACGACCAACGTCGATACGCGAGTCTCGGATCCCGATGACTCAGAACGTGATTTTTCCTCTGATTCCGGATCTGACGATGCGATTGCGCGCAAAGATAAAACTGGGAATTTCGACAAGGACTCTGATGAAGAAGAGCTCGAGCATTTGGTTCTAGGGAACACTGCTGGCTTCGCAGAACGCTTGTTCAGGAGTCGAGGTTCTGCAGCAGAGCAGGATGCAGGTTATGCTCAGTTCAGTGACGCAGAAGCCGGAGGCTTGGAAGACTTGGACGATGCCGATTTGTTCGTTTTAGATGCTGGCGTGGGCGATGGCATGACGAAACACATGCCGATTTCGTCCAAGATCGAGCAAAAGGACGCACCAACTTGGGAAGACAGCGACGACGATCGTTTGGTAGTGTCTCTCTCGTCGAATTCGAAGTTGCGAAGGCTCAGAACAACACAGGAGGACGATCTGATCAGTGGTGCCGAGTACTCGAGACGTCTGCGACACCAATACTTGCGCGTGAATCCTGCGCCGGCGTGGGCCAAGGAGGCCAGCGATCGCCCGGTCAAGAGGAGACGACGCTCATCAGCTAGCTCAGGCTTCTCAAGCGATGATGATGGTGCAGAAACTGCTGCGCAGCCCTTGGAAGAGTTCCTACGCGACATCAATCAGCTGGCCGGGCGGGTGGGCAAGAAGACGCGCAAGCTGCGGCCCGAAGTCATCGACATCCAACGAACTAGAGAAATTCCGGACATACACAAGACATCTGTCGAATGTCTGTCGTTTCACCCTGAATACCCAGTTCTTCTATCGGGCAGCACCGCGTCTATCCTCTACCTACACCATATCGCACCCGAAGCCCAACCTACACCCAATCCTCAACTTACGTCTGTCCAAGTCAAGCAGGTCGATGTTCGACAGGCCCAGTTCTTATATCCCGTGGGTGACAAAATTTTCTTCGCTGGCCGAAGGAAATACTTTCACCACTGGGATCTGCCGTCGGGCATTGTGCAAAAAACGACACAAATCAATGGTCATGCCCTGGAGCACAAGTCGATGGAGCACTTCAAGTTGAGCCCGTGCGGTCGATACATAGGGATTATTGCCTCATCACGGAAAGGAGGCGGTATGATCAATGTTCTGAACGTGACATCGATGCAATGGATCGCGGCGGCCAGGTTGTCGAGTCGACATGGCATAGCTGATTTCGCGTGGTGGAAGACAGGGAACGGCATGACTATTCTGGGAAGAGATGGTCAAGTAGGAGAGTATAGCATGGACTCGAAGACATTTATTGGTATTTGGCACGACGACGGCTGTGTTGGAGGAATCGTCGTCGCTGTTGGTGGGCACAACGGCCCGCCCGCTCTTGGTGAAGACCGCTGGGTAGCCGTGGGCTCCAGCAGCGGCATCACAAACGTTTACGAGAGAAGCACACTTATCGCATCTCAAGCCGACGGAGACCTTGTCATGAAGGAGCGGCCCACTCCTACTCGAGCATTTGAGCAGCTTATCACACCCATCACGGTCGTCACATTCTCACCAGACGGTCAGCTGCTTGCGTTTGGTAGTCGAAGAAAGAAGGACGCCTTGAAACTAGTGCACCTGCCCAGTTGCACTGTCTATCGAAACTGGCCGACGGAGCAAACGCCCCTCGGAAGAATCACGGCTGTGGCGTTTGGAAGGCAGAGCGATCTTTTGGCTGTTGGCAATGACGCGGGTAAAATCCGATTATGGCACATCAGGAGTTGAGCTTATACATGGTTGTCGACGAAGGAAACCCGGAATGATCCTCAAGTGTTGACTCTTGATGTAGACTTTCAAGGAACATCTAAACAAGTATATCTCATGTTGCTATCGAAAGAAGACGTTTTCGTCGCGTGACAGAATAGAGTCCCCATCCAGCCCATGCACATACTCAGATAGCTCACGCAGAACTTGACCACGGAGCGGCCGAAGACGTTCAACGCCATGCCAGTCAGCACATACACAAAACTAGCCCTTCGCTTTATCGACCAGTCCAATTCAAAGCCAAGCTCAAAGTTAATCATCCGACATGCAATCCCAGCAATTATATCCCCTCCAATGCGGCGTATTGCACACCTCTCCCTCGCCGCGACACAGCTGGGCAATTCGCGATTGTGATACATCGACATGACAAAAATAGAGCCCGGCACCTCTGTCATCCCAGGCCTTGGCCCCAACGTGGTCATAGACGCACTGCGTCTGACCATTGTCGTAGGAACCGAAAGTGGTGCATTGGCAGCACCGCGTGTGCTTGCAATCGAGAGCCATAGCCGAGGCGACCAAGAATAACAGAGATGGGCAGCTGAAGCGCATCGTGCGTGTCTTTTGTTTAAGTCGTTTGCGGGTTGCTGCTGGTGGTTGGAATGGCCTGAGAGAAAGTCGAGCGGTAGACTTGGACTATGTGGTTTCCGCTTTGAATTGTTTGTAGAATGAGGTTGATCCAGAGCTAATGACAATACCACATGAGATGTCAATTCACAGCAACCAGATGCTATATACATATGTATGTATATATACGCATAGCTTCGCAGTATCGGTGTCGACACATTCGTTGCACGGTTGGCCCGAGTTCCGCTTCACTGCGACACTTCCAACTGGGACGTGGCATATTGTTCTCATTGTTCTTGCGCACCGTCCTGCCGTTCGATGAGCATGAGCTCTTTTTGATTCGCTTCAAGCAAACATGTCAGTGGAATCGTGTAAATAAAGTGGTATCTGATCTGACGATCGGGAAAGAATTGATAGGGACGTGGTGAAAATAAAAAGTACGTAAACATGCGGCAACGAGCTGTTGAACATGCGGCAGAAAATATACCCAGATTAGAACAGACGTCTTTCTTCGTGTTTTGTGGGCGAGAAACTTCTTTCGTTTCTTGCAATTCTAGTACTTGGATATCCAATGGTCGCCATGAATAATAGGGGCTGCGGTTAACGTGTGATTGCATAGGATGAAATTGGTCAAATGTCTGCATAGGGAAAGATGATTGCGCAGATGCTGTCTAGCTGCTGCTACATGTTTAATAAGCGTGTTTAGTGTTTACCCACTCGCAGACAATGTTTGCTACTCGGCGAAAGGGGGAGAGATCCAAGCGTGTTGTGGTTGATATAACAAGTGACTTGTCTGATAAGAAGGAGTTGAGTGAGATGGAGTTGTGGGCCTCATATGAACCTCCGTACGGAAGAATCAAGGATGGAAGCCTGCTTTCACAAAAGCCAAACAAGATTGGATTGGCATGCGCTTTAATTGGAGTCAAGCCTGAATTATGCCTTTTCAGGGTTTGCTTTGCGCTCGAATTGCAGTTGCAGAGTGAAATATTGTGCTGATGAACCACTATGGTCGCATATCGCAGAATACTTCATATCAAATGTCGTCTTTATATCCGCCAAGAATTAATTTTTTTTTGCTGCACCAAATTTTTAGCACCCTTTGTCCGAATCTCGTCCGGTTTAGTGCAGTCGTTCACTTTATAGATGTCTGCGGCATTCTGTGGACCTCGGTCTCAAGCTCCAGGTCCCATCTTCTTTTTTGTTGTCTTCGGCGCGTTGGTCAACGGCGCTTTCACCTGGTGTCACACCAACTCAGCATCGCCTTCTCGCACCAAAACCTTGGCATTTGACCACCTCAGAATCAGCACGTCCCCTTCCGCCGCCGGCAACGTGACGTCCGCGTCGGTCCCTTGCCCATACACATCTTTGTCTCTGAGCATGCGAACAAATACTGCAGTATCTAAGTCCGGCGAATCAATCATGCTGATGTTCCCTGCCGTGTCATTCAAGTTCTGCAGCTGCTGGGGAAAGGAGCCCAGGAAGGAGGAGAGATAGTGGTTGTGGAGAAGAGCCTGATGCCTTGTGGCGTAGGCGAGTTCAGCTGGTGACAGCCTATCTCGTAGTTCGTCGCTGGAGAGGTAGTGCAGTGTGTGCTTATCAATCTACTTTCGATTTTCAGTTAGTCACATTAGATTACTGTTGCACGATGCATCACGAAACACGATTTCTACGGCCACAAAGAACGGGTTACATACCTTTGCCATCCGCACTCTTAAGTAGCTTCTCACCAGGAACTTGTATCTTTCTAACTCAGTCTGTATGACAATGAGGGAGAAATTGGTCTTGGGGTCCATATCACCCGTCAAGTCTTCAACTTTATCGATTTGCGCTTTGATGCGGTCATTGACTCGCTCGAAGAGTCCGTCGGAGGGCCATCTGCCACAGAAATGTTAGCCCTGAACGGCGATGCATACTTGGATTTTCAGGTGGAACGAATTCCTGTAATGCAAACTCACTCCAGTACTTCAGGAGCTGACCGTTCTGCTACCCATCGCCGCGTCAATGCTTGGAGGTCACGAGTGCCATTGGGTATGTGGTGGGACGACGGGTCGACTTCACGAAGAATATCATTGATATCCATGATGTTTGTGAGTTGAGTGCGTCATAATATGAGGCACAGCCCAATAGTCTACCGTATGCATAACAGCTCGTAGCTGGTGGTGATGCGTCATTCTTGGCGTCAAGGAAAGAATGTGCCTGACTGTTGGGTACTCCGAAAGTCCGGATCTAGTTAAATTAGCGGAGAAGCCCTGTAGTTCCGCATCCATTTGGGCACATTATGCGAATGCGCCAAATAGGTCCCGGGGACCCACACGTACACTGACGGACATAGCATGTACTTTGCATTGCATATGTATGTACAGTTATATACTCTTACCCTGTTAAAAATATTGCTTTTATATCCAATAGAGCTCTATATGAAAAAAAAAAAGCTGGAACTATTGTTATAACTTAGTGCCTTATGTTTCGTCTCAAAAGTAAGTAGCTTACTAGCTACTTCATGATGTAGTTCAAGTCAGCGGCTCCACAAACTTACACAGGTTAATTCACTTGTAATGTCTGTAGTTAACTATGCCTACCCACCATCTATCTCCTGCGCTGTACATCGTGAATAAAAGAGGAGCGTTTGATTTATGAATTATCCAGTTCTAGTTTGATATAGTATTCTAACGTCTTATTTCATGCAGACGTGTCTAGCCAAGTAATTCTAGCCTAGGTCTTACATCCAGGGGATAGCAAAGCATTTATATGATTTCATCCATTCCGACCACTGCAATATGAAATAACACGTTATGCGAGTTATCTGAGTCTTGTTTCAAGAACATTGCGAGTGTTTTGAACATCGCAGCTGCGATCGACTTCCATGGTAAGTACGTCTGAAGGGCTCAAGAGCCGCCTACTGAGCCTCTATCGTACGCTGATTTGCCCCCAATCGCCGCGTACAAGATTATAAGTCCATTTCAAAAGACCATGCATTATCGTCATCAGACCGGCCGAGAAGGTAAAGAGTAAAGCACGCTGACTGGTAGTGAGTTGCTCAAACAGAGGGTAAGGGTACCTAACAACTTGAGTCAGCATCACTGAAATACGCCGTCGACAATCTCAAGAATCTTGTGAGAAACTAACCAGCCATTTTTGTCAAAGCAAAGCTCAATCCAGTACCAGTAGACGAAGGCGAACGCCGTGCTCAGCGACATCATACTATATGCCGAATTGGTCCATGGTGGGCTGAACAGGATTAAATCCAGGACTAGAAACACAGCCGGAGCTAAGTGAAGACCAAGATCCATCCAGATACCGATCTCGAAGCCGGGTTGGACTACGAGGCTCGCGTCGATGACACAAATTCCCCAGTACAAAGACGAGATAAGGAGCTCAAGGGGAGTAGCAACAATTGAAATAAGATTCTTCAATCGAAACAATGTCGTGCTACCAGATATGTCGGCTATGGCGGCCAGAAGAAACGCCGACAGAGAAAGGACGAGGCCGATGATGGTTAGGAATTGGAAGTGCGAGCCGTGCGATTTGGTAATGGGTGTGTCCAAATTCAAGACGAGTTGGAAGCTACTGCCCAGGGAAGCAATTCCCAATAAGTGGATGAGCAAAGAGGCAAAATATAAAGAGCAAAAACGATACATTGTGCATACACTTTGATCAGTCAAGGCCAGTAGGTCGTAGTGCAGACTGAAGTCTTTTGGCGCAGTCTTTTGGCGAAGAAGGTAAACAGAGGAGGAAGATGCCAAGTTGTACAGTATATGTGGAGCCGGGGCCATGAGCAGGAAGCCCGACAATTTCGGTCGACAAGTCTGAGCTGAAGGAGCATCGTGATCTTGACGAAATGCTAGCAGAGGCCTGGCTTTGTGCAAAGACGCGAATCATCAATGATGCTTTCGTGGAGCAAGTGCCGGATTTCATCATGTACCTAGATTTAGACATTAATCGTGATGGACCTGCAGGTAGCGTCCGGAGTGGAGTACGCGGGCACAAAGTTTTGGAGCTCCACGAGGCAGGTGCAAGCGCGATGCAGCACTACAAACGCAGCTGACTACGACCTACATGCATCTTATCTTCTAGATACCTACCTACCCATCTAAATACTTACCTACTTAACTACCTGCCTATTAGCTTACCTACTTCCTAGCCATCTAGGTAGCTAAGTAGGTACTTCCTTTGTTAAGAACACGACCACCCATCAACAATTCAATTCCTACCGGACTTTTAGTATCCAGAAATATCGGCCTGCGCCCGAGACGCCAGAAGCTGCGACATAATCTGCGCTGCCTTGCGGCTGCGTTCGAACTTTTCAAGCTTTCGTGTCCTACAAATGGCCGACGCCGCGACTACCGACGATGACGACCGCTCGCAGAAGCGCAGCCATGCCGAATTTACTGAGCAGGATGGTTCAGGTAAAGTCTTTCTAGTTGTTCCAAAAGCATTCTCGGCTCACATGGCGGTAGAAGACTCCTCCGGAGACGACATGGGCCCCAAACTCCCGTCCGAAGCGCCCAAGAAAAAGCGGCGCGTTCTCCCGTACGAAAAGCTCTACGTCGCCGCCCTTCCAAAGTCAGCTCGTTACTCGAGGTCACTTATGCACAAGGACCAAGTTCTCTTTGCGACATGGACACCTCTGACCGAGTTTCTCATCACGGCATCTGTCGACGGCGTCGTTAAGTTTTGGAAGAAGGTGGATCAGGGCATCGAATTTTTCAAGGAGTACAAGGCACATAACGGCGAGATCAAGTCCGTGTCGGTAAGCATTGACGGTCGAAGTTTTGCAACCGCCGGCATCGACGAAACGATCAAAATCTTCGACGTCATCACGTTCGACCTGCTCTCCATGCTTTCGCCGAGCTATGTTCCCAAATGTGTCTGCTGGGTCCACCAGAAAGGGGCATCGTTCCCAATTCTAGCTGTGTCAGAGGAGTCAAAGCCCCTGATACACCTGTACGATGGTCGCGGCGAAAACGAAGTTCCGATACACACTATCAAAGGACTGCATCGCAGCCCTGTGCATTTGATGGCGTTTAATAACACATTTGACTGCGTCGTCTCAGCAGACGAGAATGGCATGGTGGAGTACTGGAGGCCGAATGAGAATTACGAAAAACCTGACAATGTCTTCGAATATAAAAGCTCAACCAACCTGTTCGACTTCAAGAAAGCCAAATCCGTACCGATCTGCTTGACTGTTTCGCCCAATGGCAAGAGTTTTGCAGCCTTCTCTGTTCCAGACCGAAAAGTTCGTATCTTCGATTTCGAGTCCGGAAAACTCCAACGCACCTATGACGAATCTCTTCAAGCCATTGAAGACATGCAAAAGGCTGGCACAGCTTCTCATGATTTAGATGGTGTTGAGTTTGGAAGGAGGCTCGCACAGGAACGAGAAGTGGACTCGCAGGTTCTGCGACACAAATCAAACATCATCTTCGACGACTCGGGTAACTTTATCGTGTATGGGTCTATGCTAGGTATCAAAGTGCTCAACACTTACACAAACCAAGTTGTCAAGGTTTACGGCAAGAATGAGAACTTCCGTGCTGTCAATATTGGTCTGTACCAGGGCCAGCAGCTGAAGAAGGGCATTTTTTCGGTCGAGATGGGGGCATCGAGCAATCCGCTGTTGCAAGAAGCGGAAAACCGTGATCCGATCCTCGTCGCCACCGGCGTCGGCAAAGTTCGCTTTTACATGTTTACCAATGACGCCGACATCTCCAAATCGACGCGGGACATCCAGAATGAGCGACCAACCACGTTGGGCAATAAGAAGGAGGGGAATGCCAAGGCGACGGCCACAGGGCATGCTGCAGTTCTCCATACCAACTATGGCGACATCCACATTCGCCTCTTTCCTGAAGCGGCACCGAAAACGGTTGAAAACTTTGTCACGCATGCAAAAAATAACTACTACAATAACACGATTTTTCATCGGGTAATCAAGAAATTCATGATACAGGGCGGTGACCCGTTGGGCGACGGCACGGGCGGCGAAAGCATTTGGGGCAGGGAATTTGAAGACGAATTCAGTAGCCTAAAGCATGACAAGCCGTTCACTGTGAGCATGGCCAACGCGGGACCGAATACCAATGGAAGTCAGTTCTTCATTACCACGGAAAAGACGGTAAGTGGTCGCGCTACCCTCCGCCACCCCGGACCAGGACCCCTGTCAGTTTGTACTAACGATTGACAGCCCTGGCTAGATGGTAAGCATACCATTTTTGGACGCGCCACCCAAGGCTTTGACGTTATTCAGAAAATCGAGAGCGTCAGGACGTATAAAGAAAAGCCCGAAGAAGACATCAAAATTCTGAACATTGACATCCTGTAGAAGAGAAGAACAAGCAAGATGCATCATGGTACAGATTCGGTTCAGTCTCAGTTGACCTCGTTATTTCTGACAAAAGTCCAACGCGACAGTGGGCTGCCCAAGAATATGGTGTCGATCGGGATTCCGTCGAGAAGCTATTACTTTCGGGGCCAGCAAACAACACCGTGTTAGTGGCGGCCAGTTAGAAAGTGCGTACACCTGACTGGGGTCAAAATACAATAGCGCGGCGGGCGCCTGGTCTTGCATGATCGGTATTTCCTGATCTGATCCATGCCAGGAGGGCTATTGCATGTGCCGTATGAATATAGCCCTCGCTCCGTTTTGAAGCCCAATCTTGTTACATTTGATTCATCCTCTCGATTTGAACCATGAATCGACGTGGATGACCATTGCCACTTTTGCTCATCTTTACTCTGCCCGCGCCAAAACTTTTTCGAAGTTGTTCAGTCGCATTTGCTACTTCTCTGCTACTTTTCTGCTGCTATAAATCGGTCGTCCGTGGCTGGTGGGTTTCTCAAGCGTTGTATCCGTTGTTGTGAGGCAGTCAAATCCTGCTTAGGCGTATGAAATTTGAAGTCCCATCATCATGGCGCGTCAGAGGCAATCAGGTGCCTCGGAACCCAAGCGCAGAAGTCGCAAAGGATGCTGGTAGTTTGCCCATAGTCTTTGAAATATCGACAGGTACAGTTGATACTAACAGAAGGTATCAAAGGCCGTGCAAAGCCCGTAAGGTAAAGTGCGGTGAGGAGCATCCTGCTTGCAAGAAGTGAGTTCCAGAGTCTCTCCATCGTCTCCTTCGTCCATGTTGGCTGCCTGCCAGGATTTATTTAACGGAGAAACGAAAAATGCTGACTAGTAGGAAAAAAGCTGCGTCAAAACGGGCGACATCTGCGACTATAGCGTACGACTCAACTGGGAGGGCCGCCGCACGAGACGTTCGGCGCCGGACAGACATGAGTTTGCAAGCCGCAGTGCGCCTTCCAAGCAATTCCAGTGGCATCGTCATGCCTTTAGCACCAAAAATGGCCAGATTGTAGAGCTGGCTATCGAGGATAATCAGGGGCTGGAAGTTGGCAGCCCGCTGGACCATCGGCCAAAGCAGTTACAGTCGCCAACTTGTGCCTCATTGAAAGACGCCCAGCATAGTTTACCCACTAGCTGGTCTATCGACGGGGAACGTCACGCTGGTGACGCGTTGACATTCATCGACGAGTCCCTCCAGCTTCATTTGGGATCGACGGACCGAGCAAGTTGCCTCGGCAAGAAACGCCTGGATGCGACGAAGGGCATCGACTTGTCAAGAACCCCCCCACACAAGGTTCCGCAGGTTGATGCGACAGCACAAAATGTCCACTGGAGAAGTGAAAGGCCTCTCGCAGAATTCGCAAAGCGAGACATCCGGCTGTGCCAATCTGCAACTCGTTCGGCCGAAAACCACCCGACAGGCGGCTCTTTCAACCCATTGTTTCCGTACCCCAGTACAGCTGGCGAACCACTTACACCTGCAACCTCGTCACACGACAACCATGTCGCCTATCATCCAAATTTGAACTCCTTTCAGCCTACCAATTCCGCAGAATCTTGGGCACTCGACAATGTGGAACGACGAGAATTTGCAAAGCAGTCGGGGTATCTGTGGGGAGCTTTTGACATGTACGGGTTTCAAGGGCCTTTGAGCAGCTTTCATGTATATCCCTATGAAAGTGGGAGACTTGGTGCGTTTGACGAAGGGGACATGAAGGCAGATCTGCAGCAAAGTGCTGGCGATAATGCATACCTGCTATCTCACGGAGCGTACATATCCAAGCAGAGCATCTTATATTTTGGAGAGTAGGCTTCCTCCGCAACAAAAGCGTAATGCGGCTCGGGCCGTCAAAAGTCGCTACTCTGATCAGATAGTACCAGTGGCAACACCATGGGGCTTGGAGCCTTTGCCAGCCGTGTGAGAAACACGCGTGAGCTTCTTGGGCAATTGAACACATGTTTGTCCGAAGATGAAGGTGAAAGCCTTGAAGAAAAGCCATGTGAACCTGTGGATGCATGTAAGCCAAGATACACTTGTTTAGTCTCGAGAACGGCCACAATCACAGCTGATGAGGAGCGACATGGGACTCTGTAACATGGCAGCCGTCCTTCCCTTCAAGTCAACATCCCGTTGTAGAAAGCTGATGGTTTCGTCATTTCAACGACCGTATTTCTCAAAGTATGTTCTTCGTTTCCGTACTTGATACGCAGTGCAGTCGACGCCCGCTCATCGAAAGTCCTGGCGGTCAACATGCACAGCTTCTTTTTTTTTCTCGACGCGATGCAGTCCCGTTCACGTGTCTCGGCCGGAAACGTTTGCATACGAAAATATGGCTCGGTGACGGCATCCGTCGACGAGGCAGTCCACTGGGCTGGGACGGAAAACTTGGCATCGAAAAGGACTTGAAACGCGAGCCGGCCCGACTCCCTCGTCGAAGCAACTGCCGAGCCGTGCCATGCCTGGTTCCCTCTCGACGGCAGAGTGCGAGGCACGCGAGAGACGCAGCAAACCAGGGCCTCAAACCGAAGCTCATGCACAGAAATCAGCGGCACAAGCAGGGGTCGCCTATGAGAAGCGTGATAAAACGCATGCTACGCATGTCACTGCGCGGGGTTTGCCAGCACAAGTCAAGACGACCAGCGCGGCCGATCGGTCTCGGCAGATGCGTACGACTTGACACATCGTTCGTCCGAGGCAAAATATGCGACGGATGCGAGGAACAAGATCATGTGGTGGGTGGGATCCTCGACCGGCTTCTCTCAGGGTTGGCAGCGAGTTCCATCGGAGCAATGGAAGACTACCCCGGGCGACAAAGAATAAAAAACTTGCATGGTGCGTCTTGATATGTTGGGAAGATAGGTGATGCTGAGACGACCAGAAACCATCTATGAAAAATATTGTTTTGCAGTACAATAGCAGAACAGAAGGTACATATGTACATATGTACTTATGTATATATGGTGCAAATAACCACGGGTAGCATGTATAATAACACTGGTGACTAATGCTTGAAACGTAGTAACTTTTTTCGGCTTATTTCTGCCCATATAGCATATTGCAGCATGTTACAGCATGTTACAACATGTTACATCATATTGCATCCTATCAACGTGCTAAATTGTGTAGAAACTTGTGGGAAGTTTCAACAGTATTATTCTTCAAGTACCAATGCACTGCTATACAATGTACAGCCCAAGTGAAAACGTGGACAAGAATTTCCAAAGAAAGAGAATTATCTTTACTTGGCTTTTTAGATCAAGGCAGCCAACATGTGAAACAACCCAGCGCCGGTTCAGCTGGCGCCCGTGTTAGCCATTTAGCATGCCGTCGCACGTGGGGTGAACAACTGGCAACTGGTCAAAACGAAGCATAAACACATCAATGACCAATGACCAATGACCAATGACCAATGACCAATGACCAATAATGGCTGGGACAGCCTCTTCCCTCTTCCCTTCTCCCGCTAACCGCCGGCCTGTCTATATAGGCAGTTCGGTTAAGTTTTGCTATTCGCGCGGCTGGGAATTCTATTAATGTAGCTGCCTTACTAAGACCTTACTTATAGCTTAATATAAAAGTAAGTAATAAGTTAAGTAGTAATAATATATACACTATATTTACCTTTAAGTACTATATAGCTAAAAGAAAAGAGAGAGGTATAAGGAAAGTAACACTTAGCCTATAACAAACTAGTTTAGTAGGGCAGCTGTGTAAATAGAATTTTCGAGCCGTGCAAATAGCAAGACTTGTTGTTTGCCGCTAACTAAAAAGGTTGTAATAAAGAACCTAAATAAAAACGCTAAAAAAGGGCTTCACAGAGGCCTGTGTTTAGGATGCAAGCTTAGGCAGCCCCGCAAATTCCCGGCGTAGGCTTAGTGTGAGAACCTAGGAACTACAAGCATAATGGCATAAACAGGCTAGTGCTTAGTTAACCACCTAGGCTTAGTAAGCCCTTAGTAAATTATATATATATATATATATATATATCTTTAAAAAAAAACTTTAAAGAGATAAGCTTTAATTAATATATTAGTTACTATATTACCTTTACTTAGCTACTTAATTAATATTTTATAATTTTAAAGCTTTTTTAAAGCTATTTAAAGATAATATAGTACTTTAAACTAAATAACTTATTAAAATTCTTTATAAAAAAAATTATTATTTTTTAACTCTTTATTAATACATTAATAATTTATAAAAGATTTATAAAGTAATATTTAAACTATTAATATTTTTATATTTAAAGAAATAATTTTAAATATTTAAAGCCTTTATAAAAAAGTTTAAAAAATAAAAATATAAATTATTTAATTAAAAAATTAAAAAAAAAAAACTATAAAAAAGATAAAAACTTTTTAAAGCTTTAAAAAAATAATAAAACTTACATAAAATATAATTACTTTTATAATAATTTATTTAATAATAATTAATAAAAGGTTATAGTTAAGAATATAAATTTATTTATATACTTTATTAATATTTAAAAATATAAAATTTAGATAAATAATTTAAACTATATTTTTAATAAAGTAAAATATAAATTTTATTAAAATTATTAAAAAATTCTCTTTACTTTTAATTATATATATTAATTTTATTAAATAAAATAAAATTAAGTTTTTAATAAATAGCTAAAGAAATACTATAAAAACCTTAAAAATAATTAAATTAAGTTTTAAAAGTAAACCTTAACTTTATTTAAAGATTTTATTAATTAAAAGGCTTAAATTATTATTATAATAAAAAAATTTAAATAAAAAAATAATTAAAGCTTTATTAAATTTATAATTTACTTTAATTTATTAAAGAAATATTTAAAAAAAGCTAATAAAAAAGCTAAAGCTTTATTACTTTTTATAAAATTATAATTTAAACTTTAAAACTATATTAATTTATATACCTTTATTATAAAGAAAACTTAAAAGAAAGTAGTTTAAATTATTTAATAATTTTAAGATATAATATTAATAAAGCTAAAGAAAAAATAAATACTTTTTATAAAAGACTTATAAAGTTTTAATAAAATAAGTTATTCTTTTTCTTTATAAACTATTTATAATTAACTATTATAGGTTTAGTAATTAAGTATAATAATAAAATTAAAGGTAAATTGTATTGTATTGTATTGTATTTAGTACACTAGCAGCTATTTTTTATATAAGCATTTTATGCTCTTAGCTATATTTAGAACCTCTGCACCTAATTTTTAGTAGAAAAACCTTATTAAGTTACTAATTAATAATTACCTAAGTAATTATTAATTAGTTAGTTACTTAATAGAGTGAAAAACCTACTAAATATATTTAAAATCTGCTTTTTTTAGTCCCTATTTCTAACTATAAAATACCGGTTTAGCTATAAATTACCCTATACCTCCTTTTTTTTATTTTTAGTTATTAATATATACCACCGCTACCCCACTTTTTTTTATTCCTAATTATTTATTTTTTCCTAGTAATTACAGCTATAAACTAGCTTTATAACCTAAGAGCTAAGGGGTAATTTATCTATTTATAACGTAGAAGTAGCTAATTTATATTACTTAGTTAATAATAGAAAAGTAGAGGGACTAAACCTACTTTTTTACTACTAACTAAGCATTAATTAGCTAGAAGTAGGGCTACTACTCCCCTTTTAGCTAATTAAGGTTTAATTTTTCTTAGCGCCCTTGCCTCTATATATATACTAAGAAAAACCCGTGTCCTGTGTAGGATTTGAACCTGCGACCGCAAGCGGTCATCCGGGCGCTTAACCACTGCGCCACGGGACAATTAAAGGTAAATATAAATACTCTAACTATAAAGAAATAGAATATTTTTAATATAATTATAATAAACTAGCAAAACCTAACCTAAATATTTTAAAAAATAATAATTAGTAAAGGTAGCTAGCTACCTTTACCTTTATTAAAGAAAGAATTTTAATTAAGTAATATTTCTATACCCCCCCCCCCTCCTCCGTCCCGCCATCATCACCACCGCCATCCCCACTCCCCTCCCCGCCCCCGCCCCCCCCCTCCACCGCCCCGGCACCGCCGCAGGCCTCAGCCACCTCTGCCAAGGACATCGCTAACAATTCGTTGTTTCGCTCCAGCGCGTAGGCGACCCGGTCTATATAGACCAGCATTTCGCGCTTAAAAATGCTGCCACGGCTGGCGGTCGCGGCGGGGGCCGGGCCCTGCGCCAGAGTCGACTCGGCGTTGGCAAGAGTTAGCCACCGCCGCGCTCCCGCCGGGGGGTTGATTTGAACTTGTTGAAAATAACAGCTATTTTCAGGAGACCTCATCCACTATAAGGACCTTCAACAGGCCTTATAACGACCCCAACCCTAACCTCTATAGAGACCTTATAGGGGGTCTTTGGGTTGAAAGCTAGCGACGGTGCGCGTAACACACGCGTGCACGCGCGCGCGGCAAGCGTAAAAATAGACATTCTAGCTAAGAGCTTATAGCTATAAACGCCCTACTTTTCTAGCCTTTTTGCCTTTAATAACACGCTTTAATAGCTAATGTACGCTTAATTAAGAAGCTAATAGACTATTAGCTTTAGTAATTAATTTTTATAGCAATAAAGTATATTAGCTAAATTTTAATTAAAGATTTAAGCTATACTACTTAGTAGCTATAAAGCTTTAAGTTATATAATTTATAGGCTACTTTAAAAGAGGAAATAAAAGGTCTTTAAAATTAAATTATATAAAAACTAAGGGTTATAAAAAGGAAATATAAGGAGTTTTATTATTACTAAAGTAAAGGGAATTTTTCTATATAAATTTCTTAATTTTTAGATTTTTAGAATTTTTTTATATATAGATTTTTACTAAGTAAAATTTTTAGTATATATATTAGCAGGTTAGTTATATAATTATAAATCTATTTTTTATTTTCTTATATAAATAAATTTTATAGAAAATAAAAAGTAGCTTATAAGCCTTTACTAGCTATATAAATCTATTAATAAAATTAATAAATATATAAAGAAAAATACTTATCTCTTTATAGCTACCTATAACTATATAAACTATTAATTAAACCTGCTACCTATAATATTAAATAAATTAAATAAAATTTAAGAAAATTTACTTATATTTTATAAGCTAGAATTTAGCGTATTTTATATGCTAAAAAGCGTGTATTAAGCTTTTAATATAGAAATAAGGCCTATAGTAACTACTATAGCGCTGTAAAGACCTTTTAACCGCTAGCTTACTAAGCCTCACTACTTTAGTATTTTAAAGGGTAAAAGCCTTTATAAACCCTTTATTTTTAATAAATTATAAGCTTAAAAGCACTTTTTAAGTACTAAAAAATTTACTAAATTTTATAGAATAAAAAGAAAATTTACTAAAAATTATCTAAATTTTCTATATTAAGGTATAGACCTAAAGAAAGACTTAAAAGCTATTATTTCTTTTATAAAAATAGAATAAATTTACTAAAAGAAGTCTTCCTTTTTATAAAATAAAGAGAAATATAGTATAGAAGAAATTCTACTTCTATAAAAATAAAATCTATAAATTATAGAAGTATTCCTACTTTTATAAAAAAGAAAAAATATAAAAAACTCCTATTTCTATAAAAAAAGTATAAAGGTATTCCCCTCTATAAAAAGGAAATATTATAGAAGCTTTCCTTCTATAAAGGCCTTAAAAACATTTCTATTTTTAAAGGCTAAGACCTATAAATAAAAGCTTTTATAAGCATTTTTTTTATAAATTCCTACTTTATAAAGCTTTTCCTTTCTCTATAATTTAATAGCTATAGACTCTATAAACTTAAGGCCCTAAGCTAAGAGCTAAGAGTAGGTTTAAATTAATTCTATAAACTAGTAAATTGCTACCTAAAATAATAATATCTTTAATAGTCTATAAAAATTAAAAGATTTAGCTATAACTATAGCTAATAACCTAGTAAATAAGCTAGCAAATACACTATTAAAAGATCTTAATTTTAATAGAAGTGTAAGCTAAAATAAGGCTTCTAATATATTAAATTCCTATAATAACTCTATTATTAAGGAATTTAATAAAAGGGTTTATAGCTTTTTAAAGGCTGTAAGGCTAAAGGGACTAGAAAATTATAATTAATAGAAATAAACCCTAGTAATCCAATTTAGGGCTTTAAAAATGCCTAATTTTCTAGATAATTCTAAAGGATTTTCTAGTAATTTAAGTAATCCTAACTAAGCTATTATTCTTATGCTTTTAAGAGATAGCTGTTTTAAAGGCCCTTAGGCTGCTATAATTTAGCAACAAGACCTAGTAAAAGCCTTTAGCTTTTTAAAAAGGCAGTATTCTTAGAGTGCTAAAATATAATGTGGCTCCCTATATTCTTAATTCTATAGCCTAAATTTCTAAGGCTTTAAAGGATTTTTAAAGGCTTTTAATACTTTATTTAATAATTTACTAGCTAAATTAGCAATTTCTAGCGTTTCTATAGAACCTATAAATTAAGTAAATTAATATTTATAAGCATTAAAATCTACTTTTCCTTAGTAGGCAGAAAGGTAATAATTTACTATAAGGACTAATAGAGCCCTAAGGATCTCTATAAAGGCACTAAATTTATAATTTTTAATAGCAGACCTACTAAAAAAGCAGTGAGATAAGAGCTTTACTATAGCTAAAGCTTTAAATTATAAAGCTATAAGCTCTAAGGAATCTATATATAGGGGCTTTAAAGAAAATAAAACCCTTAATTTCTATAAAAATAAGAATAATAAGAAAAATAACCTCTAAGAAAATAAGGGAAATTCTAAGTCCTCTTTTAATAAAAAGAAAGGCAAAACCTAGCCTAAAAAATCCTTTAAAAAGGCTGAGGATAAGGCTTAGAAGGGCGTATTTATACTAGGCAATTTTAACCTTACTAATAGCTCTTTAGAGCTTCTTAGCAGACTTAATAGCCCTAGTACTAGCAGCGAATCCACTAATTTTAGTGATTTTAGTAGTGTTACTAGCACTAAAAAAGACTTAAAGGATAAAAAACCCTTTAAAGCCTTTAATTTTAATTATAAAGTAATAAAGAACTCCCTTCTTTATAATACAGGCTTTATAGTATATTTAATTAATTCTAAAGAGCACTTTATAAGCTATATTCTTTATAAAAAGGGGGAAGCTAAGCCTATCTCTACTAGTAGAGGACCTATATATTCTAAGGGATATAAAAAAGCTAAATTTCTAATGCTTTACTAGCAAAATCCTAATAAATATAGGCCTTTAATCCTTTAAGACACGCTATATTTTCTAGGTTTAAATATAAATATAGTTAGTGAATTAAAGCACTATTTAGTAGGAGGATATATAAGTAAAAATGCTCTATATTTAGCTAATAGGTTTTATATTAGTCTTTTAAATATTAAGAGATATAGTTTTTTCTTTTAAATAAAAGACTTATATATACCCCTTTTAAAATTACTTAGTAGCTTTTATAGCTACTATAATAGTTATTTTAACTATTAGGTTTTTAGCTACTCTATAGAGGTTAAAATCCCTTTTTAAAAGCCTTTATAGGCTAAGAAAGCTATTAAAATTAAAGAATTAGGGGATTTTAATTTAAAACCCTCTAATACTATAGCCCCTTCTTCCCTAATACTTATAGCCCTAGGCTAGGTCCCTTATTCCCTTAATTTAGCACTTAATTCCCTTAAATTAAAGCCTAATTCTTAAGGGGTATAATAAGCTTTAGCGGACCCTCTTACTATATTTTTAGAGGCTTTAAAAGACTTAAAAACAATAGAAGGTCTTTTAGAGCCTTTAGAACCGCAGGCGCCTTAATAAAAGGCCTGTGGATCCTCTAATAGAGCCTAGCAGGGAGCTATAGAAAAAGGCCTTATAGGGCTTAAAAAGTTAAGCTTAGGTGCTAAAAGTTAACTTTTAAAGCCTAATTTATACTAAAAATTGCTAAAACTAGCTAGAATTTAATATATTTAGCTAAGGCATTTAGGGATTAACCTTTTAAAGAAAATAAGCTTATTAGCTAAGGGAATATTGGATTTTACTAGTATTAAAAATAAGGATTTTAACTGCTTAACCTATATTTAAACTAAAGTAATTAAAAGACCTAGTAAAAATTTAATTCCTAACCCTCTTAAAGCTTTAGATAGGCTAAAGGGGGATATAGTAAAAATCAGCCCTACCCTTTATAATAAGCAGCAAATCTACCTATTTTTAGTAGACTAAAAAACTAAATTTAGGTAGGTTTTATAAATGCCTAATAAAGAGGGACTTACTGTATTTTTAGCTATTAAAAGCTTCTTTAAATCCCTAAAGAATAAGTTTAGTACCTACCCTAAACATTTATATTTTAATAGAAATAAAGAAATTAATTCTGCTTTATAGAGCTAGCTAGCTAAAAAGGGGATAAAATTTACAACCTCTTCCCCTTATATTTATAAGCAAAATAGATTAGCTAAGCGTTCTATCTGTATTATTTTAGATAGATTATAGGCTACCCTACACTGGTCTAGTTTGCCGTTATTTTTATAGAATTTCGTCCTTTTTTTAGTTATAAATTCTATAAATTTATTAGCAAATTTAACTAAACTAGCGTGCCTAGCACAATTATTAGCTAATAACTTTAATAGGCCCTTTGTGCCTAATTATAGCTCTTTTAAAGCTATAGGCTCTTATTATAAAGTCTTAATTCCTTTAGAAAAAAAACCTAAAGCTTAAAAGCTAGCCCTTAAAATAGTGCCTAATAGGTTACTTACTATAGTAGGTTCTAAGACTTATATAGTATATATTTCCTTTAAAAGGCTTGTAATAAAAACTAGCTTTCTTAGAATTATAGAACCTATAGGCCCTATTTCTAACAGCCTCCCTAGGCTTTCTATAGGGAATAATAGCTCTTTAGAGGGGGATTTCCCTAACGAAAATGCCCTAAAACCCTCTATAATTATAGAGGGGGCTGAGGTAAATTCAGAACCCTTTAATCCTTTAATAGGGAGTAACTCCTTAAAGGGGGAAAAATAACTAAATAAGGTTATTCTTAGTAATAAGGATTACCCTATATCTTATAATTAAATGGTTAGAAATAAGCTTAGCTAAGCCCCTAGTCCTAGGGATTAAAATTCACTAAATTTAACGCAATTTAAGCCCAAAAAAATCGATTTAAATCTAGATAAAATGGATATTAATATAGGGGCTCTTGTATATTAAATCTGCTATAAGGTACAACTTAAAGCAAAAGAAAATATACTTAAAAGTAAGCCTAAGACTTAAAAGCAAGCTTTACATTTACTAGATAAAGCTAAATAGCTTAAAGCAATTTTTAGTGAATTTAAGCAACTTTTAAAGGCTAGAACCTTTGAATTTATAAAGGCAAACTAAGTCCCTAAAGGCTAGAAGGTTTTAAAAAATCGCTTAGTATTAAAAATAAAGAGAGATAAAGAAAATAATTCTCTTAAATATAAAGCATAGCTTATTATTAAAGGATTTATATAAATAAAAGGGTTAGATTATATAGATACTTTTGCTGCCACTAGTATTCCCCTTAGCTAGTAAATCTTACTAGCCTTAGCAGCTTAAAATAACTAGGAAATAGAGTAAGTAGACTTTATTAGTGCCTTTTTAAATAGCTACCTTAAAGAACTTATTTATATAATAATTCTAAAGGGTTTTATAGAATTTATTAAATAAAATCCATACTTAGCTAAATTAGCTAAAAGCTATAGCTATAGGGCTTCTAAAAGGCAAATAATTATACTTAAAAAGACCCTTTATAGCTTAAAGCAAAGCTCTAAAAAGTAGTAGTAAACGCTAACTAAAGTGCTTAAAAGCCTTAGTTTTAGCCCTTTTATATCTAACCCTACTATATTCTATAATCTAACAACTAAAACATTTATTATTACTTATATTAATAATTACCTCCTTATAGAGCTAAATTTACAATATATTTAACAGCTTAAAAAGGCTTTATATAAGGCCTACTCTATAGAAAATAAGGGCCCTATTAAATTCTTTCTAAGGGTGTAAATATAGTGTAATTAAAAAAATAAGGTATTAAAAATCCACTAAAAATAATACATTTAAGAGGCCTTAGTACACTTTAAGCTAGAAAATTATAAGGCAGTTAGAATTCTAATGCAGCTAGGGGTCTTAAAAATATAGCTTACTAAGCCTTTAAAAAGCTAAGAAATTAAAGAATATTAAAGTATAATAGGGACTATTATGTATTTAATGCTCCTTATTAAGCCTAATATTGCTTTTACACTGCAGTGGCTTTCTATAGCCCTAGCTAGTCCTTATTTAAAATATTTAAATGCTGTAAAAAGCCTACTAAAGTACCTCTTTAGTACTTAGAACCTTACTATAATTTATAAGGGTCCCCTTAAAAATTTAAGTAAAAACAACGCTATTAGCCACAGCTTAATTAAATTCTATAATAGCGATTTTACTAGAGATAGAAGCTCTTTTAAATCCACCTATATATATCTATTTAAGCTAGCTAGCGGCCTTATAAGTTAGAAGAGTAAAAAGGCTAGTACAATAGCTTTATCCACTATAGAAGCTAAATTAAATATAATCTACAAGACCTTTAGAGAGCTTTAGTAGCTAAAGGGTATTTTTAAGGAGCTAAAGGCCTCTATAAAGCCCTTTATTTAGATTTTTTATAATAACTAAGGCGCTATAAAGACCGCCTACAATCCAGCACTTTACAGCTACACTAAGCATACCTTATTAAAATTTTATTATAATTAACAATAAGTTTTAGCTAAGCTAGCTAAAATAGCTTATTTAGATACTAAGAAAATGCTAGCTAATAGCCTTACAAAGCCCTTAGCTATACCCCTATACGCTATTTTCTTAAAGCTTATAAGGCTCTAATCTCTATAGTAATTGCTATAAATCTCAACGCCTAGCTAAAGGCATTAAAAGCCTTATAAAAACACTTAAAAAATATAAAATAATTACTAAAATAATTACTAAAATTAACCTTTAACTTTAATAACAAATTTTGTTTAATTAGCTATATTTAACTATAGCCTTTTTTAACTTTTACTAAGAGCCCCGCTTTTTAACCTTTTAAATTAGTTATTCTTTTTTTTAAATAATTTTATTTAGATTTATATAGATTTATTTTTAGAATTTAGCATTTCTTTTTTTATTTTAGCTCTTAAAATACCTCTTTAAAGGGGGTATTAAAAATAATAGCTATTTTTAAGAGACCTTATCTATTATAAGGACCTTTAATAGGCCTTATAACAGCCCTAACCCTAACCTCTATAAAGACCTTATAGAGGGTCTTTAGGTTAAAAGCTAGCAACAGTGCGTGTAACACACGTGTATATACACGTATAGTAAGCGTAAAAATAGACGTTTTAACTAAAAGCTTATAGCTATAAGCGCCCCACTTTTCTAGCCTTTTTACCTTTAATTATATACTTTAATAGCTAGTGTATACTTAATTAAAAAGCTAATAGACTATTAGCTTTAGCAATTAATTTTTATAGTAATAAAGCACGCTAACTAAATTTTAATTAAAGATTTAAGCTACGCTACCTAGCAGCTATAAGGCCTTAGGTTATATAAGCTATAGGCTACTTTAAAGAAGGAAATAAAAGGTCTTTAAAATTAAATTATATAAGGACTAAAGGTTATAAAAAGGAAATATAAAGAGTTTTATTATTACTAAAGTAAAGGGAATTTTTCTATATAAATTTCCCAATTTTTAGATTTTTAGGATTTTTTTATATATAGATTTTTATTAAGTAAAAATTTTAGTGTATATATTAGCAGGTTAGTTATATAGCTGTAAGTCTATTTTTTTATTTTCCTATATAAATAAATTTTATAGAAAATAAAAAGTAGCTTATAAGCCCTTACTAACTATATAGATTTACTAATAGAATTAGTAGGTATATAAAGAAGAATATTTATCTCTTTATAGCTACCTATAACTATATAGACTATTAATTAAACCTACTACCTATAATATTAAATAAATTAAATAAAATCTAAGAAAATTTACTTACATTTTATAAGCTAGAATTTAGTGTATTTTATGTGCTAGAAAGCGTGCATTAAGCTTCTAATATAGGAATAAGGCCTATAGCAACCGCTATAGCGCTGTAGAGACCTTTTAACCGCTGGCTTACTAAGCCTCACTACCTTAGTATTCCAGAGGGCAAAAGCCTCTGTAAACCCCTTATTTCTAATAGAACTCACATTGAATGCTGCGGGATTGTTTAGATTATACTAGGCCTAGAAGTTAAGGACTTCCTACACTACTTTATAAACTACTACTAAGTTAGGTAAGGCCTACCTTAGTTAGTATTTAACTTAACCTTAAGGTAAACCTTAAAACTTATTAAATATACTTTACTAAAATATATATATTTAAAATAGTTTAAATTAATATTAAAAATTTAAGTTAGCTATAATAGCTTTATTATAAATCTATATTAAATATTTATTAAATTAATTATAGTAATAAATACTAAAATCCTTTATTTAAAAGAGATAAAGGGAATAAAGATATATTTACTTTATACTTTATATAAATTAAAGTTAAAGCTTAATTAAATATAAAAAAAAATTAAAAACTTATTAAAAGGCCTTTAACTTTTAATTAATTAATTATTTTTTTATTACTTAAAATTAATATAATATTAAAGGTTTAAGCTAGCTTAAATATAAAGATTAAAATAGCTTTATATTAAATTTAAAGGGAAAAAAGAACTTATAATTTTTAATTAAGTTTAAAGAAAAAAAGAGAGAAAAAAAGAGAAAAACCCTTAAAAAGGTTCCCTTTATTTATAAAAAAAGGCAGTGCTTTAAATTACTTATTAAATTATTTATTAAATTACTTATTAATATATTAAACTTAATTAAAAAATTAATAATTATTATTTTACTACTATACCTTACTTAACTCTTTTATTATTAAGGCTTAATTTAAGCTTATATTTAAAAGCTATTAAATTAATATCTTTAAATAATTTAGCTTATAATAATTACTTAATTTAGTAATTCATATATCTTCAAATTAATAGTATAGTAAAAGCTTAATGTATATCTTTATAAAAATATAATAATTATTATTATTATTTATATTATCTTTATTATATATAGCGTTTATAAAGTAATTTTACTATAAATATATTATAAAGTAATTAATTAAAAGGACCTATTATAATATTAATAAAATACTTAAACTTTATTAATATTTACTTATATTAAAGTAAGTATTATTATAATTATTATATTAATTATAATGATAAGAAATTTTAAGCTTATTATTAATAAATAAATTACTAATAAAAGTATAGTAAAGAGATATAATAACTAAAGAATTTAATAAATAACTCTTAAAGGTATTTTAATTTATATATATAATATATATAAATATAATAGTAAGTCTTAGTATATATAGTATTTATAGTAGTAACGTTAAAGGAGGAACTAAGTAATAAGTAATTAATTTTTTTTAAAAAAATAATAAGTATATAAAAGTAAAGAAATTATAATATATAGTAAAAGAAAGAATAGGAGATTTATAAATAAGTGTAATTAAGAGTGATTTAGTGTATAAATTATATTTATAGCTATTGTAACGGCCTAAAGAAGAGAGAGAATAACACATATAAGGAGGCTATATACCCTAACAAATTAAAGGTATTGTAAAAGTGCTGCAACTATAACTACACTATTAAAATAATTAAGGTTAGTTTTATTAATAAGTTATTAAATTAATTAAATAGTTTAAAGTTAAAGATATTAAGAAAAATAAAGGTATTATAATAAATTAACCTTAGTCTATATACACTAAGGGGGGGATACTGCAGCAGTAGCTAAGCTTAAATTAATTAAATTAAGTATATATAAAAACTTATAATAGTAGCTATACTCCCTCTAAGCTATTTAGGAAAAGAGAACCTCTTTATATCTCTTAATTAATTAATCCCTACTATATTAAAGGCTCTTTTCCTTTTCCTTCCTTTATAGTTACGTTAGGTTAATTCCTAACCGCATCCTATCACGCATTCCTGTTAACCCTTTAGCCTAACACACTATATAAGGCATTATTAATATATATATATACATATATATAAAGCTTATTAATAAATCTATAACACTTTTACTACTAAAGATATTAATAAAAAAAGGGGAGTAATTATAAAAACTTAAAAAACTATAAGTATAATAATGTAAATATACTAATGCTTAATTAACTACTTAGGCTTAGTAAGCCCTTAGTGGATTATATATATTGTGTTAGGCTAAATAGTTATAAGGAATATATAAAGGGATGTAGTTAGGAATTAAGTTATTATAGCTATTATTATAATTATAGAAGGCTTACTTATAAAGTAAAGACTAAGATATAAAGACTAAGTAATAAAGTTACTTAAAAGTAAGTGCTAAATAGTAGAAGTTATATTCTTTAATTTATATTATATATATATACTTTTATCTCTTTTATTCTTTACTTTTAATATATAGTTAAGTTATACTTAAGGCTTATTATATCTTTATATTCTTTTTTTATAAGCTTTTTATTATAATCTTTCTCTTTATATAGTATTTATTTATAATAAAGTACCCCTTTTATTTATAATTACCTTTAATTATAATAAATTATACCTTTATTATACTCTTTTATATAGTTAGCTATATATATTTAATATAACCTCCTTTAAGGTCTTTATATATATATATATATATATATATATATTATAATATTATTTTTATTTTCTTTATATATTTATTTATTTATTTATTTAATTACTTTAGGGGGCATAGAGCCCTTAGCTAATACCTTATTTTAGTAACCTATATAGAAAAAACCTTAGAATAAAGGGGAAAACCTATATATAGTAGTAAATATAAGTGCTAAAGAGGCTTAAGTTAAGCCTTAAATAATGCTTATTATAAAAATTAATATATTATTAATTAGGCTTTAGCTATAATTATTAAAAGGAGTTTAATAAAGAGTATAAATAATATATATAAAAAGGTATATAAAAATATATTAAATTTAAAGAGAGAGAGTAAGGACTTTATAAGCTTAAATTAAGCTTTATTTAAAGCTAAGTTAAGTTATTAAAAGAGGTATAGTATATTAGCTATATACTATAAAATATATAGTAATATAAAAAGGTATAAAAAGTTATAAAAAGTTATAGGTTATAATATAGCTATATTATTAATTTAAAGGTATATTAATTACTAAATTAAGTAATTATTATATATTAAATTATTAAGAGTTATTAATTTAATAAATATTAAATATAAAATTAAGTTAGGCCTTAGTAATAAATAATATAAATATAGTGTAATAGTAAGATAGTAATTATTAATTATTTAATTAAATTTAATATACTAATAAATAATTTAATAAATAATTTAAAGTATTACTTTTTTTTTATAAATAAAAAGAACCTTTTTAAAGGTTTTTTCTCTTTTTCTCTTTTCTTCTCTTTATATTTAAATAAGAATTATAAATACTCTTTTCTCTTTTAAAGTTTAATATAAAGTTATTTTAATCTCTATATTAAGGCTAGTTTAAACCTTTAATATTATATTAATTCTTAATAATAAAGAAAATAGTTAGTTAATTAAAAAGTAAAGGCTCTTTAATAAATTTTTAGTCCCTTTTTATATTTACTTAAGCCTTAACTTTAATTTATATAAAGTATAAAGTAAATATACCTTTACTCCCTTTACTTTAATAAAATAAAAGACCTTAATATATATTACTATAATTAATTTAATAAGTGTTTAATTTAAACTTATAGTAAAGGTATTATAGTTAACTTAAATTTTAAATATTAATTTAAATTATTATAAATATATATAACTTAGTAAGGTATACTTAATAAGTTTTTAAAGTTTAATATAAAGTTAAGTTAAATATTAATTAAAGTAAGCTTTACTTAACTTAATAATAGTTTATAATATAATATAAAAAGTCCTTAACTTTTAAATATAGTATAATTTAAACTATTTTATAGAGTTTAATATAAGTTTAATTTAATCTTTTAATAAAGATATAGTAATAACTAACTTTATATAATATAACTTATATAAAGTTATTTAGTAAATAGCTTAATACTTTATTAATATTAAAGTAGCTTTATTTATTTATTTATTTATTTACTTTAGGGGGTATAGAGCCCTTAGCTAGTACCTTATCTTAGTAACCTATATAGAAAAAACCTTAAAATAAAGGGGAAAACCTATATATAGTAGTAGGTATAGGTATTAAAGGGGCTTAAGTTAAGCTTTAAGTAGTGTTTATTATAAAAATTAATACACTATTAATTAAGCTTTTACTTAGCTATTTATTAAATAACTTTATATAAATTATATTATATAATATTAGTTATTACTATATCTTTATTAAAGGATTAAGTTAAACTTATATTAAATACTATAAAATTACTTAAGTTATATTAAGCTTAAAAGTTTATAACTTTTTATACTATATTATAAACTACTATTAAATTAAATAAAGCTTACTTTAATTAATATTTAACTTAACTTTATATTAAACCTTAAATTTATTAAATATAATTTATTAAGTTATATATATTTAAAATAGTTTAAACTAATACTTAAAATTTAAGTTAGCTATAATAGCTTTACTATAAATCTATATTAAATACTTATTAAACTAATTATAGTAATAAATATTAAGATCTTTTATTTTAATAAAGTAAAGGGAGTATAAAAATATTTACTTTATACTTTATATAAATTAAAGTTAAAGCTTAATTAAGTATAAAAAGAGATTAAATATTTATTAAAGGGCCTTTAACTTTTAATTAACTAGCTATTTTTTTTATTACTTAGATTTAATATAATATTAAGGGTTTAAATTAGCTTTAATATAAAGATTAAAATAGCTTTATATTAAATTTTAAAAAAGAAAGAGATATTTATAATTTTTTAATTAAATATAAAAAAAAGAAAAGAGAAAAAGAAAGGAAAAACCTTAGAGAGGTCTTTATTTATAGAAAAGAGGTAGTGCTTTAAATTATTTATTAAATTATTTATTAATATATTAAATTTAATTAAGAAATTACTAACTATTATTTTACTATTATACCTTACTTAAGCTACTTACTATTAAGGTTTAACTTAAACTTACGCTTAAAGGCTACTAAATTAGTGGCTTTAAATAATTTAGTATATAATAATTACTTAATTTAGTAATTAATATATCCTTAAATTAATAATATAGCTATATTATAACTTAAGACCCTTTATAACCTTTTATAACCTTTTATATTACTTTATATTCTATAGTATATAGCTAGCACTTTATATCTCTTTTAATAACTTAGCTTAGCCTTAAATAAAGCTTAACTTAAGCTTATAAAGTCCTTACCCTCTTTTTTTAAATTTAATATATTTTTATATACCTTTTTATATATATTACTTATATCTTTTATTAAACTTTTTTTAATAACTATAGTTATAGCTTAATTAATAGTATATTAATTTTTATAATAAATACTACTTAAAGCTTAATTTAAGCCTTTTTAATACCTATATTTACTACTATATATAGGTTTTCCCCTTTATTTTAGGGTTTTTTCTATATAAATTACTAAAATAAGGTACTAGCTAAGGGCTCTATACCCCTTAGAGTAATTAAATAAATAATGTTTTAAATATATATAAAGTATTTTAGCTTAATAATAAAGGGAAGGTAAAGGTACTATAGCTTTAGTATTAAAATACTAAAAATAATATTAGCTTATACTTTAAAATTAATAAAATAAAGGTTAAATAATTTTTTAAAGCCTTTATAAAATAGCTTTAATATATTTATAAAATTAATTTAAATAAGTAAAAAAGTAATAAAAAATAACAAAGATATTTATTTATTTATAGTAAGTAATATATTAGTTATAAAGGTAAAATACACTTAAAATAATTTTTAAAGGGTATTACTAACTCTTTATATATATTAAGTATTTAATATATATTAAATATTAAGGGATATTATTAATACTTTATTTTAAAAAGTTATTACCTTAAACTTAATACTTAAAAAAGAGATAAATAAACTATTTAAAGGTAATATTTTATTATAAATACTTTACTATATTAATAGTATTATTTACTATTAAAGACTTACTATAGTATTAATTATATTTTTGGTAAATTTATATAGGGATTATACTATATTTATTAAACGCTTTAATAGCTTAAATAAAGTAAAGTAATAATTTTAAAGTTAAGCTTTATATTATTATTAATAAAATAAATCTCTTTTTATAGCTTTATAGCTATTATTTATATTATTAAAAGTAAGTTATTAAGGTATTTTATAGAAACTACTTAAAGTAGCTATAGGCTTTTAAAGTATATTTTAAAAACTACTTAAAATAATAGTAATATTCTTTTAAAATTTAAATTTAGTTTTACTTAAAGTATTTGAAAGCTTTTTTTTTAAGCTATAATAGCTTAAATATAAATATATTATTATTTATATTATTAAACTATTTTAAAATACTTAAAGGTTAAAATTAATTTTATTTTATTTATAGCTAAAGTTTTAATAGCTACTTTTTATTTTATTATTATAATAATATTATAATATATTTAGTATAGTTTTAAATTAATAGTATAGATTTATAACTTTTAATTATATTCTTTCTTTGCTATAATATAAAGCTAATATAACTTTAATTAATTAGTTTTTAAAGGCTAATAACTATATTTTTTATAAAGTATTATATTATTTTTATATTAAATATAAATATTATTCTTTTTCTCTTTAATACTTTTAAAGAAATGTTTATAAAAAATTCTCTTTATAAAGATTTTATTAATATATTATTTAAATAATAGTAAAAGGGAAGGTATAAAAGCTTTAGTAGTAGTTAATATAGTTTTTAAACCTTTATTTAAGTTATTATATCTTTTTTATAATATTTTTAAATAAAAAATAAAATATACTTTTTTTATAAATAGTATTAGCTTAATAATAAAATAGTTATAATATATATTAAAGAAATAACTACTTTATTTATAAATTAATACTAAAAAAAATAAAGTCTTATATTAACTTATTAATATAAATACTTTAATAATATTATAAAATAATAGTAAAGGGCTAAAGAAATAATAAAGATATAATATTAAAATAAATAACTTTAAAGAATATAAAGGAAAGAAAAATTATAATTATTAATAAAATAAATAGTAGGGATTATAAAGGGCTTTTATTAAAAAGAAGTGTATTATATAGTAATAAATATATTTATTTTTAATATTTATTTATTTATTTATTATTATTAATATAAACTATATAATTAAGTAATATTTAAAGAGTAAGGCTATAGTAAATAATAGACTTATTAAATATAAGTAAAATAATATTATTTTATAACTATACTACTACTATATTATTAATATAATAATTTAATAAAGGGCTATATAATAAATTTAAGCTATTAGCTTAAATATATAGTAGTAATAGTAAGGGAAGTATTATAAAGCTATAATAAAACTATTATAGTTTTATAAAAATAACCTAATAAAACTATTATAATTCTATAAAAAAGACCTAATAAAGTTAAATAAAACCTTAAGCTTTTACTTAAGTAAATATCTATATAAACTAAAATAATTTCTCTTTACTTTTCTTTCTCTTTTAAAGGGGGGTAAGATTAATATAAACTTTATTAACGCTAGAAAGCAGCACGCCTCTAGGCTAGTCTATAATAAATACTTTTATTAAAGTAAAATATTAATCTCTTTTTTTTATATTTATTAAAATAAATAAATTAAATAGAAACTAGTTTAAGTATTTAATAAAAGTATTATTAGTAAATAAAATTATAATTAAAGCTTTATATAAAAAGTTTACTTTTTATTTTCTTTATAAATAAAAACCCTTTTTTCCTTTAAGAGTAAAAACCCTTTTTTCCTGTAAAAGTAAAAACCCTTTTTTCCTTTAAAAGTAAATTCTAATATAAAGGTTAGTTAATTAAATTAAAGTAACTACTACTTAAAATTTATTTATAGTTAAAATATATATTTTAAAATAAAATGTAGAAAATATTAAATTTATTAAGAGAAAAGTGCTATATTTTTAATAACAACTTATTATATAAATTAACTATAATTAAGCTACCTTTTTTTATAAAAATACAATTAATTAATTAAAGGTAATTTTATATTTATTTATAATATTTATTATATAATAAATATATTAACTATATATAAGCTAACTATACAATAAAATAGCTTATTTTAAATTTATAGTTAAGCATTTATTATAAAAGTATATAAACTAAAAACTTTAAATAGTATTCTTTTTAATACAATAATTAATAAAGATTATTTTAAGAAATTTATACTTTATGAAGATGAATAGTAAACTTTATTTATAAATAAATAGCTTTATTAGCTGCTATATATATTATTTATTAGTTTATTTATTATTTTTTTTATTAATTATTTAATTTATTTATTAAAACTCTTAAGCTAAGTTTAACCTTTTTAATTTATTATTAATCCCTCTTTAATTCCCTTTATTACCCCTTTTTTTAATAAAATACTTATAATAGCATTTTTATTATTTTATCTTTCCCTTTCCCTTTTTTATATTCTATAAATATAATATAACATAAAGAGAAAATATATTAATAGTAATAATAAAAGTGTTTTCTTTAATAAAAATCCTATATTTAAATTTAGTTTTAGTTAAAGGTTTTCTGATATTTTTGGAAGTATATTTCTTTTTTAATAAAGTATTAAAAGATAAGAATTATTAATATTTTTTTAATACTTTAAATAAGTAATTTAGTTATAAATATTATTAACTTTTTAAATATAATTATTATATACTTTATTCTTTATTTTTACAAGAGAAATATAGCTAAAAAAAAAGATATATTTATATATTTATTAAAAGCTATAATAATATAGAAATAAGTATTTATAAATTAAAAGCAGTAAAAGTTATTATTTATTTTTGTGATGGGCTAGGTCTTTGACCTAGCCTAGCTTAGCCTGCAGCTGGCGGCAGTTGCCAAGCCCTGCGTGCGACCGGCAATATAAGTGTCAATTGACCAGAGACCCGTAACTCTGATCAATACGTATCCTTTTGTCCTAGCTACTAGTGCAGCTGGCACGCAGCTGGCAAAGGATGTGCTAACCCCACTATGTCTGCGCCTGACACTCGCGATGGCCCAATCGGGCTAGACCATAACAATTTTATATAAATAAATAAAAAAAGTAAATTATTATTTTAAATATTTAACTATAGTTATTAAAAAATAACGTTTAAAATAAACTATTTCAATAAAAACTAAAGCTATAACTTTAGTATTTTTAAAGACTACTTTTTAAATAATTAAATATTTTTAAAGGTATAATTTAAAAAGCTTACTTTAAAGATTAATAGCTATTTAATAAATAGTTAAATAATTAAAATATTTTTTTAATTTTTTTTCTTTATAATTATAAAATATAAAGAGACATTACTTTTTTTTAATATTAATACCTTTAAGTATAGTAATTTAAAAAAAATTAATAAAACTTAAAAAATATTAGTTTTAATTTATATTACTTAATTAAATAATTACTTACTATAAAAGTATTTATATTTACCTTTATTTTATTTTCTTTACTTTACTATTTTAATATATTAATTAATAATAAAGACTATTTATAAAGGTTTTTAATAATAATATAAATAATATTTAAAACTTTAAATAAAGGTTAATTATTAAAATTTATAGTTATAAAGATTTAGTTAATTAAATAATTAAAGAAAAAAAGAGTATTAAAAAAAGAAAGAAAAAGAGAAGTATATAAATAAAAAGGGAAAATATTGATATAAAAATTAAAAAAGAGGCTAAATAATAACTTATTTCCTTAATTAAAATAAATAGTAATAATAACTATTATTAGCTAATAATTACTTTAATAAATAAAGCTATTAATAAATTTCTTTAAGAAGTTTATTTTTTTATAGTTATTTAATAATATTAATTTATAAATAATAAATTAAAGCTAACTTAAAAATAAAAGCTTTAGCTTATTTATTTAAATTCTTTTTTTATTTTTTTTTATTTTCTTTATTTAATATTTTTTATTAGTTTATTTATTTATTTACTTTAGGGGGCATAGAGCCCTTAGCTAGTACTTTATCTTAGTGACCTATATAGAAAAAACCTTAAAATAAAGGGGAAAACCTATATATAATAGTAAGTATAGGTATTAAAGAGGCTTAAGTTAAGCCCTAAGTAATGCTTATTATAAAAATTAATATACTACTAACTAAGCTTTAATTATAGTTACTAAAAGAAGTTTAATAAAAGGTATAGGTAATATATATAAAAAAGTATATAAAAATATATTAAATTTAAGGGGGGGGAGTAAGAACTTTATAGTTCTATATTAAGCTTTATTTAAAGCTAAGCTAAGTTATTAAAAAGGGTATAGTATATTAGCTATATACTATAGAACGTAAAATAATGTAAAAGGGTATAGAAAGTTATAAAAGGTTATAGGTTATAATATAGCTACACTATTAATTTAAGGGTATATTAATTATTAAATTAAATAATTATTATATACTAAATTATTAAAAGTTATTAATTTAGTAAATACTAAATATAGGACTAGGTTAGACCTTAGTAGTAGGCAGTATAAGTATAGTGTAGTAGTGAAATAGTAGTTATTAATTACTTAAATAGGTTTAGTATATTAATAAGTAATTTAGTAAGTAATTTAAAGTATTGCTCTTTTTTTATAAGTAAAGGGGATCCCTTTAAGGGTTTTTTCTCTTTTTCTCTCTTCTTCTCTTTATATTTAATTAAAAAAAATTATAAATACCTCTTTCTCTTTTAAAATTTAATATAAAGTTATTTTAATCTTTATATTAAAGCTAGTTTAAACCTTTAGTATTATATTAATTCTAAATAATAAAGAAAATAGCTAGTTAATTAAAAGTTAAAGGCCCTTTAATAAGTATTTAATCCCTTTTTATATTGATTTAAGCTTTAACTCTAATCTATATAGAGTATAAAGTAGGTGTTTTTATACTTCCCTTACCTTATTAAAATAGAAAATTTTAGTGTTTATTACTATAATTAGTTTAATAGGTATTTAATATAGATTTATAGTAAGGCTATTATAGCTAACTTAGATTTTAAGTATTAATTTAAACTATTTTAAATATATATAGCTTAATAAATTATACTTAATAAGTTTAAGGTTTAAAGTAAAGCTAAATTAAATACTAACTAAAGTAAGCTTTACTTAATATAGTAGTGGTTTATAATATAGTGTAAAAAGTTATAGACTTTTAAGCTTAATATAACTTAAGTAATTCTATAGCGTTTAATATAAGTTTAACTTAATCCCTTAGTAAAGATATATTAGTAATTAATATTATATAGTGTAATTTATATAAAGTTATTTAATAAATAACTAAGTGCTTTATTAATATTAAATTAGCTTTAATATAGAGTTTAAGTTAAGCCTTTATTATAATTACTAGCTATAGTAATATTTTTAAATATAAAATATTAGTTTATATAAACTAAATTATTTATTTATTAAAGTAATAAAATAACTTAATAAAATAGTTCTTAATAAAAGTAAATAAGGCCTATATTAGCTTTAAAGTAGTAGTAAAAGGGTTTAAAAATAAAGAAAGAGAGGATAATAATAGTAGTAATAAAGTAAAGAGAGAAGGGGTTTAAAAAAGGGGCTATAGTAGAAGAGATATAGAGATATATAGACAGCTTTATAGCTAGCTTTATAGCTAATAAGTTTAGGTTTTTTTATTTTTTTTTATTCTTTTTTTTTATTTTTATTTCTCTTTTTTTTATTATTATTTTTATTTATTTTATTTTTCTTTTCTTCTATTTTTTTTATAAATAAAATAAAATAATTTAAGGCTTAATTTAATTATATATTAATATTAATATAGGTACTAAGGTATAATATATTAGTGGTTTAAAGTAATAGAAATAAAGTAGTAAAGGGGCTTATATTAAGCCTATATTAAGAATTAAAAGGTACTATTATTTACTATTATTTCTTTTATAAAGTAAAAGTAAGTTAAAAGTGTAGAAAGTAATTAGTTTTAAAGAGCTACTTTATTAAATATTATATAAAGCTAAGTTAATTAAAGGTAATATAGATTTCCCTTAAGTTTTAAATTAAGCTTACTTTAAACTTTAAAAGATAAAGGTAATTATATTTAAAGTATTAAAAAATAAAGTAGTAAATATCTTTATAGTTACTTTAATAGTAATATATTAATAAATTTACACTAAAGATATAATAAAAGTAAAAAAAGAAGTTAAGGCTAATCTTTTTAATATAAAACTAAACTAAAGCTAATAATTTAAATTTAATAAAGTAATAATAAAGTTAAAATACCTTTTTTTAAAGTAAAAGTTTAGGTTTTATTTAGCTATAATAAAGTACTAACTTAAGTATTAATAAGCTACTAAAGCTTATTTCTAAAGCTATTGCTTTTTTTAGTTTAATTTTAGCGTTTTAAATATAAAGAATATAGTAAAGTTTAATAAAGGCTAAGTTAAAAGTAGTATATAATTAATATAGAGTTATTTTTTATATTAAGCGTTATATTAAAGGTAGGTTACTATTAAAGTGTAAGCTATTTAAATTTTATTAGCTATTTTATTTACCTTAATTTTATTATAAAATTATTAAGCTTAATAGTTAAAGTATAGGTTTAAAGGGGGGATTATTACTTTAGTTTTAATTAAAGACTATAATATAGCTTTATAAGTATTAATAATAGTATAAAGGTATTAAGTTTACTTTATAGTAAAGGCTTTAGTAATATCTTTAGCTATATCTCTATATTTAGTTAAAGTATAATATAAGCCTATATTATAGCTAATAAAGCTTTAAATAATTGAAGTATAGAGAAGTTTAAATTTATATAGTAAATACCTGTTGTTGAAAATAACAGCTATTTTCAGGAGACCTCATCCACTATAAGGACTTTCAACAGGCCTTATAACGACCCTAACCCTGACCCCTATAGGGACCTTTATAGGGGGTCTTTGGGTTGAAAGCTGGCGGCGGTGCGCGCAACACACGCGTGCGCGCGCGCGCGGCAAGCGCAAAAATGGACGTTCCAGCCAAGAGCTCGCAGCTGCAAGCGCCCCACTTTTCTAGCCTTTTTGCCCTCAATTGCGCGCTTTAACAGCTGGCGCACGCCCAATTAGGAAGCTAACAGACCGTTAGCCTTAGCGATTGATTTTTGCAGCAACAAGGCATGCTAGCTAAATTCTGATTGAAGATTTGGGCTGCGCTGCCTAGCGGCTACAAGGCCCCGGGTCACGTGACCCACGGGCCACCCTAGAGGAGGAAATGAAAGGTTTTTAGAATTAAATTGTGTAAGGACTAAGGTTATAGAAAGGAAATGTAAGGAGTTTTATTATCGCTAAAGTAAGGGGAATTTTTCTATATAAATTTCCTAATTTTTAGATTTTTAGGATTTTTTTATATATGGATTTTCACTAAGTAAATTTTTAGTGCATATGTTAGCAGGTTAGTTATATAGCTATAAGTCTATTTTTTTGTTTTCCTATATAAATAAATTTTACAGAAAATAAAAAGTAGCTTATAAGCCCTTATTAGCTAAATAGATCCATTAATAGGCTTAGTAGGTATATAAAGAAGAATACTTATCTCCTTATAGCTGCCTATAACTATACAGACTGTTAATTAAACCTGCTACCTATAATATTAAATAAATTAAATAAAATCTAAGAAAATTCACTTACATTCTATAAGCTAGAATTTAGTGTATTTTATATACTAGAAAGCGTGCATTAAGCTTCTAATATAGAAATAAAGCCTATAGTAACCGCTATAGTGCTGTAGAGACCTTTTAACCGCTAGCTTACTAAGCCTTACTACCTTAGTATTTTAAAGGGTAAAAGCCTCTATAAACCCCTTATTTCTAATAGGTTATAAGCCTAGAAGCACTTTTTAAGTACTAAAAAATTCACTGAATTTTATAGAATAAAGAGAAAATTTTAGAAACATTTCTATTTTTAAAGGCTAAGACCTATAAATAAAAGCTTTTATAGGTATTTTTTCTGTAAATTTCTACTTTATAGAGCTTTTCCTTCCTCTATAATTTAGTAGCTATAGACTCTATAAACTTAAGGCCCCAGGCTAAGAGCTAAGAGCAGGTTTAGGTTAATTCTATAAACTAGTAAATTGCTGCCTAAAATAATAATATCTCTAATATTCTATAAAAATTAAAAGATTTAGCTATAACTATAGCTAATAACCTAGTAAATAAGCTAGTAAATACACTACTAAAAGATCCTAATTTTAGTAGGAGTGTAAGCTAAAATAAGGCTTCTAATATATTAAATTCCTATAATAACTCTATTATTAAGGAATTTAATAAAAGGGTTTATAGCTTCTTAGAGGCTGTAAAGCTAAAGGGACTGGAAAATTATTATTAATAGAAACAAGCCCTAGTAATCTAATTTAGGGCTTTAGAAATGCCTAATTTTCTAGATAATCCTAAGGGATTTTCTAGTAATTTAAGTGATCCTAACTAAGCTATTATTCTTATACTTCTAAGAGATAGCTGTTCTAAGGGCCCTTAGGCTGCTATAATTTAGTAATAAGACCTAGCAGAAGCCTTTAGCCTTCTAAAAAGGCAGTATTTTTAGAGTGCTAAAATATAACGTAGCTCCCTATATTCCTAATTCTATAGCCTAAATTTCTAAGGCTTTAAGGGATCCTTAGAGGCTTTTAATGCTTTATTTAATAATTTACTAACTAAACTAGTAATTTTTAGCATTTCTATAGAACCTATAGATTAAGTAAACTAATATTTATAAGCATTAAAATCTACTTTTCCTTAATAGGCAGAAAGGCAACGATTTATTATAAGGACTAATAGAGCCCTAAGGATCCCTATAGGGGCACTAAATTTGCAATTTTTAATGGCAGACCTGCTAGAAGAGCAGCGAGATAAGAGCTCTACTATAGCAAAAGCTCTAAATTATAGAGCTATAAGCTCTAAGGAATTTACACACAGGGGCTTTAAAGAAAATAAGACCCTTAATTCTTATAATAAAAATAAGAATAATAAGAAGAATAACCCCTAAGAAAATAAAGGAAATTCTAAGTCCTCTTTTAATAAAAAGAAAGGTAAAACCTAGCCTAAGAAATCCTTTAAAAAGGCTAAGGATAAAGCTTAGGAGGGCGCATTTATATTAGGCAATTTTAACCTTGCTAATAGCTCTTTAGAGCTTCTTAGCAGACCTAGTAGCCCTAGTGCTAGCAGCGAATCCACTGATTTTAGTGATTCTAGCAGTGTTGCTAGCATTAAAAAAGACCTAGAGAATAAAAAACCCTCTAAGGCCTTTAATTTTAATTGTAAAGTAATAAAGAACTCCCTTCTTTATAATATAGGCTTTACAGTGTATTTAGTTAATTTTAAAGAGCACTTTATAAGCTATATTCCTTATAAAAAGAGGGAAGCTAAGCCTATCTCTACTAGTAGGGGACCTATATATTCTAAGGGATATAGAAAAGCTAAATTCTTAGTGCTTTACTAGCAAAATCCTAATAAATATAGGCCTTTAATCCTTTAAGACACGCTATATTTTCTAGGTCTAAATATAAATATAGTTAGTAAATTAAAGCACTATTTAGCAGGAGGATATATAAGTAAAAATGCTTTATATTTAGCTAATAGGTCTTATATTAGTCTTTTAAATATTAAGAAATATAGCTTTTTCTTTTAAATAAAAGACCTATATATACCCCTTTTAAAATTACTTAGTAGCTTTTGTAGCCACTATAATGGTTATTTTAACTATTAAGCTTTTAGCTACTCTATAGAGGTTAAAATCCCTCTTTAAGAGCCTTTATAGGCTAAGAAAGCTATTAAAATTAAAGAATTAAGGGATTCTAATTTAAAACCCCTTAATACTATAGCCCCTTCTTCCCTAATGCCTATAGCCCTAGGCTAGGTCCTTAATTCCCCTAATTTAGCACCTAATTCCCTTAAATTAAGGCCTAATTCTTAGGGGGTATTACGGGCTTTAGTGGACCCTTTCACTATATTTTTAGAGGCTTTAAAAGACCTAAAAACAATAGAAGGTCTTTTAGAGCCCTTAGGACCGCAGGCGCCTTAATAAGAGGCCTGTAAATCCTCTAATAGGGCCTAGCAGGGAGCTACAGAAAAAGGCTCTATAAAGCTTAAAGAGCTAAATTTATACTAAAAATTGCTAAAACTAGCTAGAATTTAGCATATTTAGCTAGGGCATTTAGGGATCGACCTTCTAAAGAAAACAAGCTTATTAGCTAAGGGAATACTAGATTTTACTAGTATTAAAAACAGGGATTTTAACTGCCTAACCTATACTTAAACTAAGGCAGTTAAAAGACCTAGTAAAAATCTAATTCTTAACCCTCTTAAAGCTTTAGATAAACTAAAGGGGGATACAGTAAAAATCAGCCCTACCCCTTATAATAAGCAGTAAATCTACTTATTTTTAATAGACTAAAAAATTAAATTTAAGTAGGTTTTATAAATGCTTAATAAGGAGGGACCTACTATATTTCTAGCTATTAAAAGCTTCTTTAGAGCCCTAAAGAATAAGTTTAGTACCTACCTTAAATATCTACACTTTAATAGAGGTAAAGAAATTAATTCTACTTTATAAGGCTAGCTAGCTAAAAAGGGGATAAAATTTATAACCTCTTCCCCTTATATCTATAAATAAAATAGATTAGCTAAGAGTTCTATTTGTATTATTTTAGACAGATTATAGGCTACCCTACACTGGTTTGGTTTGCCGTTATTTTTATAGAATTTTGTCCTTTTTTTAGTTATAAATTCTATAAATTTATTAATAAATTTAACTAAACTAGCGTGCTTAGTATAATTATTAGCCAATAACTTTAATAGGCTTTTTGTGCTTAATTATAGCTCTTTTAGAGCTATAGGCTCTTATTATAAGGTCTTAATTCCTTTAGAAAAAAGACCTAAAGCTTAAAAGCTAGCCTTTAAGATAGTGCTTAGTAGGCTACTTACTATAGTAGGTTCTAAGACCTATATAGTATACATTCCCTCTAAAAAGCTTATAATAAAAACTAGCTTTCTTAGAATTATAGAACCTATAAGCTCTATTTCTAGCAGCCTCCCTAGGCTTTCTATAGAGAATAATAGCTCTTTAAAGGGGGATTTCCCTAACAAAAATGCCCTAAAACCCTCTATAATTATAGAGGGGGCTAAGGTAAATTCAGAACCCTTTAATCCTTTAATAGAGAATAATTCCTTAGAGAGGGAAAAATAACTAAATAAAGTTATTTTTAGTAATAAGGATTACCCTATACCTTATAATTAAATAGTTAGAAATAAGCTTAGCTAAGCCCCTAATCCTAAGGATTAAAATTCACTAAATTTAACGCAATTTAAGCCCGAAAAAATCAATTTAAATCCAGATAAAATGGATATTAATATAGGGGCTTTTATACGTTAAAGCTGCTATAAAGCATAACTTAAAGCAAAAGAAAATATACTTAAAAGTAAGCCTAAGACTTAGAAGTAAGCTTTATATTTACTAAATAAAGCTAAATAGCTTAAAGCGATTTTTAGTGAATTTAAGTAACTTTTAAAGGCTGGAACCTTCGAATTTATAAAGGTAGACTAAGTCCCTAAAGGCTAGAAGGTTCTAAAAAATCGCTTAATATTAAAAATAAAGAGAAATAAAGAAAATAATTCTCTTAAATATAAAGTATAGCTTATTACTAAAGGATTTATATAAATAGAAGGGTTAGATTATATAGATACCTTTACTATTACTAGTATTCCCCTTAGCTAACGAATCTTACTAGCCTTAGCAGCTTAAAATAACTAAGAAATAAAGTAAGTAGACTTTATTAGTGCCTTTTTAAATAGCTACCTTAAAGAGCTTATTTATATAATAATTCTAAAGGGTTTTATAGAATTTATTAAGTAAAATCTATACTTAGCTAAATTAGCTAAAAGCTATAGCTATAGGGCTTTTAAAAGGTAAATAATTATACTTAAAAAGACCCTTTATAGCTTAAAGTAAAGCTTTAGAGAGTGGCAGTAAACGCTAACTAAAGTGCTTAAAAGCCTTAGTTTTAGCCCTCTTATATCTAACCCTACTATATTCTATAATCTAGTAACTAAAACGTTTATTATCACTTATATTAATAATTACCTCCTTATAAGGCTAAATTTATAATATATTTAATAGCTTAAAAAGGCCTTATATAAGGCCTACTCTATAGAAAATAGAGGCCCTGCTAAATTCTTTTTAGGGGTGTAAATATAGTGTAATTAAAAAAATAAGGTCTTAAAAATCCACTAAAAACAATATATTTAAGAGGCCTTAGTACGCTTTAAGCTAGAAAATTATAAGGTAGTTAGAATTTTAATATAGCTAAAGGTCTTAAAAACATAGCTTACTAAGCCCTTAAAAAGCTAAGAAATTAAAGAATATTAAAGTATAATAGAGACTATTATATATTTAATGCTCCTTACTAAGCTTAATATTACTTTTATACTACAGTAGCTTTCTATAGCCCTAGCTAGTCTTTATTTAGAATATTTAAATACTGTAAAAAGCTTGCTAAAGTACTTCTCTAGTACTTAGAACCTTACTATAATTTATAAAGGTCCCTTTAAAAATTTAAGTAAAAATAATATTATTAGCTATAGCTTAGTTAGGTTTTATAATAGCGATTTTACTAGAGATAGAAGCTCTTCTAAATCCACCTATATATATTTATTTAAGCTAGCTAGCGGCCCTATAAGTTAAAAGAGCAAAAAGGCTAGTATAATAGCTTTATCTACTATAGAAGCTAAATTAAATGTAATCTACAAGACCTTTAAAGAGCTTCAGTAGCTAAAGGGTATTTTTAAGGAGCTAAAGGCCCTTATAAAGCCCTTTATTTAGATTTTTTATAATAACTAAGGCGCTATAAAGACCGCCTACAATCCAGCACTTTATAGCTATATTAAGTATACCTTATTAAAATTTTATTATAATTAACAATAAGTCTTAGCTAAGCTAGCTAAAATAGCTTATTTAAATACTAAAAAAATGCTAGCTAATAGCCTAATAAAGCCCTTAGCTATGCCTCTACACACTATTTTTTTAGAGCTTATAAAGCTTTGATCCCTATAGTAATTGCTATAAATCTTAACGCCTAGCTAAAGGCATTAAAACCTTTATAAAAACACTTAAAAAATATAAAATAATCACTAAAACAATTACTAAAATTAACCTTTAACTTTAACAACAAATTTTGTTTAATTAGCTATATTTAACTATAGCCTTTTTCGACTTTTACTAGGAGCCCCGCTTTTCGACTTTTTAAATCAGTTATCCTTTTTTTTTAAAGAATTTTATTTAGATTTATATAGATTTTATTTTTTTTTAAATTTAGTATTTCTCTTTTCGTTTAGCTCTTAAAATACCTCTTTAGAGGGGGTGTTGAAAATAACAGCTATTTTTAGGAGACCTTATTCACTATAAGGACTTTTAACAGGCCTTATAACAACCCTAACCCTAACCCCTATAGGGACCTTTATAGGGGGTCTTTAGGTTAAAAGCTAGCGGCGGTGCGCGTAACACACACGTGTGCACGCGTATAGCAAGCGTAAAAATAGACGTTTTAGCTAAGAGCTTGTAGCTATAAGCGCCCCACTTTTCTAGCCTTTTTACCCTTAATTACGCGCTTTAATAGCTAGTATATACTTAATTAAAAAGCTAATAGACTATTAGCCTTAGTAATTAATTTTTATAGTAATAAAGCACGCTAACTAAATTTTAATTAAAGATTTAGGCTACGCTGCCTAATAGCTATAAGGCCTTAAATTATATAACCTATAGGCTACTTTAAAGGAGGAAATAAAAGGTTTTTAAAATTAAATTATATAAGGACTAAGGGTTATAAAAAGGAAATATAAGGAGTTTTATTATTACTAAAGTAAGAGAAATTTTTCTATATAAATTTCCTAATTTTTAGATTTTTAGGATTTTTTTATATATAGATTTTTACTAAGTAAATTTTTAATATATATATTAATAAGTTAGTTATATAGCTATAAGTCTATTTTTTTATTTTCCTACATAAATAAATTTTATAGAAAATAAAAAGTGGCTTATAAGCCTTTACTAGCTATATAGATCTACTAATAAGCTTAATAAATATATAAAGAAGAACACTTATCTCCTTATAGCTACCTATAACTATATAGACCGTTAATTAAACCTGCTACCTATAACGTTAGATAAATTAAATAAAATCTAAGAAAATTCACTTACATTCTATAAGCTAAAATTTAGTGTATTTTATATGCTAAAAAGCATACATTAAGCTTCTAATGTAGGAATAAGGCCTGTAGCAACCGCTATAGCGCTGCAGAGACCTTCTAACCGCTGGCTTACTAAGCCTCATTACCTTAGTATTCCAGAGGGCAAAAGCCTCTGTAAACCCCTTATTTCCAATACCTTTAAATAAATATAAAAAGTATAGTAAAGGTAAGTTATTACTATATTAGTTTTATAGTAAGCTTAAGCTAATAAGCCTTTTATTAAAGTTTATAGTAAATTTAAATATTAAAGAAATAAGTTAATTATATTAGCTAAACTATTATAATTTTAAGTTAAATTAATGTTATTATTAACTATTTTTTTTTATTAAAGTAAATAAGTTTACTTTTTTATAAATAAAACTTTAGGTTTAATTTATAAAACTATTTTTAATAAACTACTTAAATAGTCTTAAATTAAGCTTAAGTCTCCTTTATTATATAGCTATATATTAAAATATTAATATTATTAAAAAAGCTAAGTATTAATATAAAGTTAACTATTATAAGTTTAATATAAAGTAAAGTAATATAAAGAAAAAAGAGAATTAAAGATATAAAGAACCTTTAAAGGACCGTTATAAATACTATATAGAGGGCTATTATTTAGCTATTAAATATAAAGTAGGCTTTATATAATATAATAAAGGCTTAAGTTTAGTATACTATTTATATAAAAAAATTAATAAAAACTATTATATAGATAAGTTTTATATAATATACTATATTAAAGGTAGTTAAAATATTAAGCTAAAGGAGTAATATAGTGCTGCTATAGTACTACACTATATATATAGCTTTTATTAAAATAGTAAGGGCTACCTTTATAAAATAATTAATATAATTATTTATTTAAAGCTTTAAAAAAGCGCTGCCTTTTTTAGCTATATAGGTAATTTACACTACTACTGCTGCTTTTAATACTTTACTTATAATATCAAAAAGGGAGATTAGTCTTTATATATTAATATACTTCCTTTTTTTAAATAACTTTCCTAACTTATAAAGAATTATAACTTTAGCCTTTTAAAATAAAGCTAAGTAGTGCTTAATATAGTAGTATATATTAAATAAATTAAAAAAGACGCTAATAAGTGGTTTACTTTAAGCTTTAAAGAACCCTATTAAAAGTTTATTAAGTTTAAAAGCTTTTTAGCTAGCTAATCCTTTAATTATATTATATATCTCTAAAGCTATAAAAAGGTCTTCCTTTAAAAATATAGTAGAGTTAAGTTAAGGGCTAAGGTTAATTAATATATTATTTATATAAATAGTTAAGGTAGAAAAGAATTTATTAAAAAATGCCTTTACTTTATTATAATAAAAGGTAGCTAAAGATATATTATTATTACTATAGTAAAGGGCTAGAATCTAAGTAGTTTTAAATAGTAAGCTACTATAAAGTTAAGTTTATTATTTTAGTTTTTAAAGGTTACTCTTTTTAACTATTATATTTACTATTATATAGTGTTAGAAGCTATACTATTCCTTATAAATAACTTATTTTTAATTTAAAGCTATATTAATAGCAGCTTATTAGCTTACTTTAATATAATAGTGTTACTAAAGTCTCTAAGTATATTTTATATTATAAATAGCTTTATAAACTTTAAAAGTTTACTATAATTATGCTCTAAAGGCACTATAAAGGCCTTTTAATATAGAAGTATAATAATAATAATAAATTTAGCTATAAACTATATAATAAAGGAGTTAATTTAATAAAAGGTATTAAAGATAATTAATATAAAGAAGGGGTAAAAGTAGTGCACTACCTTTATAGTAGTAAGCGTTTTATTTATTTAAAGCTATTTAAAGTAGTATAAAATTTATTTAATAATATTAATTATAAAACTGTAATTATAAGAGGAAATGTAAATAAGCTATAAAATATAGTTAAACTTAATAAGGTTTAATTCTCTTAAAAATTAGGTTTAAAGGTTAATAAATAACTAAATATAGTTAATAATACTATCTCTTTTACTTTGTATTTATTATATTATTTTACTTTAAAGTATAATAAATTTAAGTTACTACTAAACTATAACTACTAAAAGTTTATTACTACTAAGTAATATATAACTATATTAGTTTTAAAGGGAATAGTATTAATTAAAATTATTAATAAAAATATAGTAATACTATAATAGTTCTATAAAAAAGTTATAAAAGAGAGTTATTTAGTTATAGTAATAAATAAAAAAGTAAATAGAGTAAATATTAATATTATAAAGGGTTATAGTGTATTAATTAGTGTTAAACTATATTATCTATAAGCTAAGGCTATATTAATAGTAAATATAAATAGCTATTCTTTTACTTTAAGCTATAAATTAGTAAAAACTTAAGCTTAAGTTTAAAGGGTCTTTATTAATACTATATAGTTTTTAAATTACTATTATATTAGTCTTAAATTAAAACTTAAAAGCTAAGTAAATAAGTTATATCTTTTTCTATATATTTTAATATATTACTTATAATATTATATTTAATTAAAGAGTAAGGGGGTTTTTTATAATAAAGAGGCTAACTTAATATTAAAGTAATAGCTAAAAAAGGCTTTAATAATGCCTTAAAGCTTTAATAAAGGGGGGATAGATATTATATTAAGGCTTAAATATTAATTATAGTTATTTTAAAGGCACTTACTATACTTTTAAGGTAAGGCTTTATTAAAAAGGGTATTGCTAGCTTATTTATATTAGCTATAGGTTTAGACCTTAATTTAGCTATCTTTATTTATAAAGGTTAATATAGGTAGGGCAGTAAAGCTATTAAGCTAATTTAGGTATATAATATAGGCTTTTATTTAGTAGTTATTAATAATTAAGTAGTGTTTTAATTAAGTAGAGTAAGTACTTATATAGTTAGTATATTACTTCTACTCTATATTTATAATAGCTAGGTAATTAGTTTTAAAAGCATACTTAATAGTAATATAGTAGCTATAATATAGAGTTATAGTGTAGTATATAGTAATATAGTTAAATTTAAAGTATTAATAGTATTAATATAAGTAAAAAGCTTTATTATATAATTTAGCTTTAAATATTTTAGCTTTATAAATAACTCCTTTATAGTATAGTTTATTAGCTATATTAATATCTTTAATTTTAAAGATAAAGGGGGCTTATATTATAGTGCTATAGAGTTTTTATACTATAACTTTAGTAATACTACTACTATTAATAAAGGTAAAGTAGTAAAGAATATCTTCTTTAATAACTTAATATATATAATAAATAGGGAATCCTTTAATAATAATATTAAATATTTATTAGTTTAATGTTATATTTAAGCTAAAGGTAGTTTAAACTTATTTTATATTTTTAATATAAAATTAGGCTATATTCTTAAAGGTAACTACTATATTACTACTATAAAGGCACTTTATAGCTATTATAGTGTCTTTATTTATAGCTTTATTAATAGTATAAATAATATCTTTTAAGCTATATTATTTAATTACTTTATTAATTAAGTTACCTTTAATAATAGTCTTTTTATAAATATAAGGTAGTATTACTATAAAGGTAGCTAAGTAAATAAGCCTATTAATTATTAAAGTAGCGCTACTAGCTATAATTTTAGCTTATATTATAGCTAGTATAGTTTTAAACTTAATAGCCTTTTTAATTACTCTTTTAACTATTACTTTAAGGTTAATAGTTATAACTAATTTCTAAGGGTTAGTAAATTGCCTATAATAGGCTTATATTATTTCTATATTAATAATATATAAAATAACCTTTTAGACTCCTTTTAGTAAAAAGGTTAGTATAAGCTTAGTAATTTTATTATATTTTTATTATAAATAAACTAGTATTTAGTTCTAAGCTATATTAACTATAGTATTAACTTAGTTTTTTACTATAAACTTACTATAGTAAATAAAGGGATTATAATAACTTTATAAAATACTATAGTTTTCTATATTAATATTTATTATTATTATATTACCTACTATATCTATACTTTAGGCTTAATATACTATTATAAAGGGGGGTAAATAAATATAGCAAAACTTTTTATTTGCTTTTTAAGTTAATTTAAGTTAATTCTGTAGCGTTATTGCAGTGTGGGCGAAATCGTGAAAAGTTTTTCCTTTTTCATTTTTTATTAGTTATTATATTTAAAGCTTTTATTTATTTATTAAAAGAATACTTTATTTTAATTTATTTTTTATGAACTTTTATATTTTTTTAAGCCTATATTTTACTAAATTATTATGTCTTTATATTATTTATATATTTAAAGAAAAAATAATACTTTTTTAAACAAATTTTAATATTTAATGTTTTAATTATTTAATTAAAAATAGAAGAATATATTTTATAAAAATAAAGAATTTTTAAAAATATTTTATAACTTAAAAAAAAGTAATAATCCTCTTTACTTTTAATTATTTACTTATTTTTATATCTATTTATTTAATATATAAGTAAAATAAATATTTCTTTATTATATATAAAGTATATTTTATTAAAAATAATTTTAATTAAATACTTTATATTTAATTTACTATTTTTTAATTAAAAATTAAATAGTTTAATTATATAAAGAAATATAATTTTTAAAACTTTAATATTTATAATTATAAAAAGATTTTATTTTTTAAAAAATAATAAATAAAAAGCTAGTAATAAACTTATATAATTAATATTTATAGCTTTTTAAAAGCTTTATTTATAAATTAATAAAATAAATAGCTTAATCAATTTATACTTTTTATTATAATATAAATTATTAAATAAAGCCTTGAAAATTATATTATTTATTTTAATTATAAACTTTTAATAAAAAACTAAAGTATTTTAATTAATAAATATAAATAATACTATTTTATAATTTATTATAAACTTTAAAGAAATAAATAAATTAATACTTATTATAATAAAATACTATATATAAGTAATTTATATAAAAAATAATATAAATAATATTTTAATAATTAGCTTTATTTACTTTATAAACTATTAAATTACTTTTATCTTTAATTAATAATATAAAAGCCTTTATTATTTTAACTTTAATAAAGTAAAGTATAAAAAAAGGGTTTTAAAATTTATATAAAGTTAAAAGTAAATTTTATAGCTTTTTAATTATTTCTATTATTTTAAAACTATTATAGTTTAGCTTTATTTAAAAAGGTATTTTAAAATATAAATATATATACCTTTCTTTCTTTATGTATATATTAAAAGGATTTATTAAATATATAATATTAATAATTAATAATAATTTATAAACTTTAAAGCTTAAAATAAAAAAAACTTTTAAAGCTTTTTTTAAGTTTAATTAATAAATTAAGTTTAAACTTTCTCTTTAATAATAGATTTTTATAAATGCTATCTTTAATATAAATAATTTAATATATATAAATAAACTTAAAAAAAACCTTTTAAGTTTTATTAAATATAATAATAAATAAGCTTATATATATAGCCCTTTATACTTTTTTTTAATAAAATAAAGCTTTTTTTAATATTAGCTTTATTTAAAATATTTATTAAAAAAAGACTTTAATTTTAAAGTTATTAACTTTAACTATAAATAAAGAAATATTTTTATTTTTAGCTTTATAGTTATAAAATATATATTTAAATAATAGTAAAAGAATTATTAAATATTACTTATATAAGCTATAATTTAACTTTATTAAGCTTTAAAATTCTGAAATAAAACTAACTACTTTAATATACTTTAAGCTTTTATTTAAAACTTTAATAATAAAGTAAATTTAAAAGTATTACTATATTATATTTAATAAAGTAGCTTTAATAAATATAAATTATGCTACACTTTAAATTATATTACTTGCTTTAAAAATATTATTTTTACTTTTTTAATTATATAATTAAAATTTAATTTATTTATTATTATAACTTTCTTTTACTTTTAATAAACTTAAAATATTATTGTTTTTTAAATACTTTATTATATAAAGGTAATAGGTTTTAAATAAAGCTTTATAAATATTTAAATTTATATAATAAAGAGATAATTTATAAAAAAAATATAAAGAAAGTAAATTAACTTTAATTTAATTTTTAAATATTCTTAATATAATAGTTTTATTATTTTAATTAATTATTATAGTTAAATTAATACTTTTAATAAAGTAAAAAGAGGTATATTTTTATTACTAATAGTAAAGAAATATTATAGTACATAATAAAGAAAATAAAGAGAGAGAGAAAGTAATTTAAAATCTTTAATAAATTAATTAAATAAATTAAGCTTAATTAAATTAAATTATTAAGTTAAAAAGTAAAATATAAAATAATATATATAAAGTATAAATTAAAGTTATAAAAGATATAAAGCTTAAAGCTATAATATATATAACTATTATAAAGCTTTTACTTTTTTAATAAAAAAAGGAATTTAATAATATAATATTTTTATATTTATACTTACTTTTAATATTTATATATTAATTATTTTAATTAAACTTTTTATAGTTAAAGTATAAAGTAATATTTATAGTTATATTTATATACCAGACTCCTTCCAGCGACCGCGGCTACAAGCCTAGCAAGCGGCGCACTAATTTCTATAATAGGCACTAATAGAGGCTTAATATAGGCCCCCCCTTACACCGCTCTTACTGCTATATATAGGTTTTCCTCCCTGCCCTAGGGTTTTTCCTATATAGACTATAAAGTAAAGGTACTAGCTAAGGGCTTTATAGCCCCCTAGTGTATTTAAGTAAATAAATAAATAGTTATATTTATAATTAAATAAAGTAAATTAAAAAAAAGGTTAAATTTTTAAAAAAAAGCTTAATATTATAAAGAAAAAATTAATAGTTAATAAATAACCTTTAAAAAGAAATAAACTTAATAAAAGCTATTAATTTTTCTTACTTTTAAATTATTTAATAAAACTAAAAACTTAAAATTAAATAAATAAACCATTTAATTAAGAAAGAATTAATTTATTTATTTAAATTAAAATTTACTTAATACTTTATTTTCTTCAACCATTAATTATATTAAATTATAGCTATAGTAAAGTTAGCTTTTATTTTAAAGAAATATTATATTAAGCTAAATAGTTATAAAAAATTTAGAGAGAGATATAATTAAAAATTAAATTATTATAGCTATAGAGAATAAAAAAGACCTTTAATATAATAGGGATTAATTAATTAAAAGGTATAAAGAGGTTCTCTTTTTTTAAATAGCTAATAATACTTAAAGCTACTATTATAAAGTTTTCATATATATTTATTTTAATTAATTAATTAATTAATTTAACTTTAGCTATTACTATAGTATTCCCTTTAGTATATATATATTAAGGTTAATTTATTATAATCTCTTTAATTCTTTTTAATATTTTTAACTTTAAACTATTTAATTAAATTAATTATATTTAAATAAAACTATTTTTAATACTTTAAAATATATAGTTATAGTTAAGCTATTTTTTACAATATTTTTACCTTAGCTAAGGCATATAGTCTGCTTATATATGTGTTGTTCTTCTTCTAGGCTGTTATAATATATATATCTTTAGAAAAGAACTTAAAAGAGACAAGCTTTAGTTAATATTAGTTACTATATTGCCTTTACATAGCTACCTAATTAACACCTAACACTTAGCGGGCACACAGTGTGTCGGGCCAGATGGTCACAAGGAATGCGTGAAGGGATGCGGTTGGGAATTAGGTCCTTGCGGCGATAGAGGAAGAAAAAAAAGACCTTTAACGTAATAAGGATTAATTAATTAAAAGGTATAAAGAGGTCTTTTTTTTTCAAATAGCTTACAACACTTATAGCTACTAATATAAATTTTTATATACATTTATTTTAATTAATGAATTAATTTAGCCCTAGTTACTACTATAGTATTACCTTTAATATATATATACTAAGGTTAATTTATTATAATCTCTTTAATTTTTTTTAATATTTTTAACTTTTAACTATTTAATTAACTTAACTACATTTAAATAAGACTATTTTTAACACTCTAAGACATGTAGTTATAGTAAAGCTATTTTTTTTCGCGATACCTTCGCTCTAGCTGAGGCATACAGTCTGCTCGTGTGTGTGTTGTTTGTTCTTCTTCTAAGCCGACATAACAGTAAATCTCATGCCTAGCGAAGCTTATCTTAGGTTTAGAGCGGAGCAAAAAGGTGGTAAAATTAAAACTATTTAGTATAAATAAAATATATTTACACTGTATAGAATATCTTAGCGCTCTCTAAAGCCCTATAAGGCTAGTGAATTCTGCAGGCTTATGCTTTATATATGCCTAGTATATACTAAGTATATACCCCTTAAAGCCCTCTAAAGCTATTACGTGTCAGAGCAACTCAATTCTTGCCAATTGAGTTAAAAAGTCTCTGCAACCTCGTTTAAGAGGTCGCAGTTATAAAAGCCCTGATAAGGCATTCCCAGCACGTAACAAAAGCCCCTTTAAATCCCCCTAGGGCCAGTAAATTTCGTGGGCTTATGCCTACAATGTGCTTCTCCACACCGCCCACTTAATTGAGTAGACATTGCTCCAATCTAAACATAGGACATAGAGTTTTGCTATTTACATAATTAAAAATCCTATTTACACAGCTGCTCTACTAAAACAATAAGTTATCTCCTTAGTGTCTGTAAGGCTACATTTGCATACTAACCTACTTAGTTATTTAATAAAAATATCTATATAAAAAATACTTTATATATATATTAATTTATATTATAAATAAAGTTTTAATAATACCTTAAGTTATAAAGCCTTATATTATATATTTTATAGCTTTATTTTATAAGCTAAGTGTATTATATTTTAAAGAAGTACTTAAAGGTTATTAAATTTATATTAATAATCTTAGAAAGAAAAGTAAGGGGTACAAAATTGTCGCCTTACAGGCACTAAGGGGATAGGCTAAGTATTACTTTTCCTTTACCCCTCCTTTCCCTTTACCTATACAGCACCTAAGGGTAAGTATAATATATAAAAAGGTAAATAAAAATATTTACAGGTAAATATAATGTATATATTTTTACTTTACTTTTTAATTACTTCTATATTAAGCTGTAAATTAGGTCTTAGTAAGGCAGCCGTGTAAATAGAATTTTCTAGCTGCGCGAATAGCAAAACTCTGAGATGAGCTTCACTAGACCTCAGATTTGCTGGAACCCGTCCTTGCAAGCATCCAGACCCCACATTTAAGTGCCGACTTCAATTTCTGCATTCCCGATCAGTTTCTGCGTCCTTGGCTGCGACCGCATTCCTGTATTTATTCTCATATTCAGCACACGCGCGGCTGGCCTTGGATTGCCTGCGTGCTTCCTGCCACCTCCGTCTAACTCGACATCGGCACGCTCGCTATTCTCTTACATAATGTCGGTCAGTGCAACACGTCCACTCACGCAATTTGCCACTCATCGACAACGGCGGGGTGACTCACTGACATGGCGTCTCTCTCTAACAATAGTTCTACATCGAAAACAAGAATGTCGGCAACAGAGCCGACTCCGAGGATTGGAGAGGTATGCCATTGCTCAGTCCAGCTCCCTGCTCCCCGCTCCCCGCTCCCCGCTCCTCAATGAGTTTGCATTTCCAACATGGCTCAGATTTGCCAGCTGTGTGCACAGACAACGGACGAATTGCCGTTCGCAAGTTACCATGACGCTGACTCGGAGTGAAAAGTTCGTGGCTACAATCCTCTCACCCCTCCGGATTTGCTCCAGCACGAAATACCACAAACCGCCGAGTCCAAAAAGACGGTCGTTGAATCGAGAGAAGAAGTCGCTGCCATCGTCCAAGACACCGATGAGCGCAAACGTCTCCTTGTTGTTGTTGGCCCGTGCTCTATTCACGACCCCCAAGCCGCGCTGAATTATTGCGATCTCCTTCTTAAAGCCCGCGAGAAGCACAGCAATGAGCTCCTCATTGTCATGCGATCTTACCTCGAAAAGCCTCGCACTACTGTAGGCTGGAAGGGTTTAATCAACGATCCCGATATCGACGGTAGCTTCAAGATCAACAAGGGTTTAAGGCTCGCCCGTAAGCTCTTTGTGGACCTAACGAGCAAGGGCATGCCTATTGCCAGCGAGATGCTCGACACTATATCTCCCCAGTTTCTCGCCGATCTGCTCTCCGTCGGTGCAATCGGCGCTCGAACCACCGAGAGTCAGCTGCATCGTGAGCTTGCTAGTGGGCTGAGTTTCCCTGTCGGTTTCAAGAACGGCACAGACGGCTCGCTCGGCGTCGCCATCGACGCAATCGGTGCCGTGAGGCATCCGCATCACTTCCTGTCTGTGACGAAGCCTGGTGTCGTAGCTATTGTTGGAACGACTGGTAACGAGGACTGCTTCGTCATCCTGCGCGGCGGCACCAAAGGCACAAACTATGATGCTGCAAGTGTCGCCGAAGCCAAGTCCGCTCTCGAGAAGAAGGGCATCCTTCAAAGGCTCATGGTTGATTGTAGCCACGGAAATTCGCTCAAGGACCACAACAACCAGCCCAAGGTTGCGGCTGTCGTTGCGGAACAGGTTGCCAAGGGCGAGAACGGCATCATGGGTGTCATGATTGAAAGCAACATCAATGAAGGTCAGCTCATTGCCTCCTGCCAAGAGGAAGTCATGACAACTAGGAGATAGCTAAACCGAGCTAACAATACTTTCTCTCTAGGCAATCAAAAAGTGCCTGCCGAGGGCAAATCAGGCCTGAAATACGGTGTCAGCATTACAGATGCTTGCATCAACTGGGCAGATACCGAGTCTGTGCTCAACCAGCTTGCAGAGGCTGTCAAGCAAAGACGCCAGGTCCTCGGCACCAATGGTCACGCATAGACATCCGATATCCCTTTCGCGACGTAACCCAAACTTTGCTCGTGCATTTCTCTCCCCGAGAAAGAGCTTGGAAGAGCGAGTGAGACCTAGACTTTTCATGACGATGATGTTCTTGTATTTTTGCCTCTTGTCGCCCAAAGAAAAAGTATCGGGTCGTTGTAGGCGCAGCGAAAAAGGAATTACAGTAGGGTAGGAGGGATTTGGAGTTGAACGATGAAGCACATGTATGGGCATGATGACTATACATGTTACCACGTAGAATTTGAACCATTATTTCCGGGGCTCGACGACCACGGTATCAGCCTAGCTATGGCGGAGAATTGACACGTGCAGCCCCTTGACTAAACCTTTTTTTTCGTTGGTCCAAAGGCAGACGCAGAGCCATGATAATTACTAATCAGCGGACCTTCTGCTCCAGCACCTACTTACAATGCGTGACCCACCAGACGATCTATCCGCAATGATCAACCTTTCAAGACACGTCGAATGTCCGCCCCGTGGTTTTACGCCCGCAACCTCTGGTAGACTTTATCATCAGAGGCAATGCTGTGAGAACACGACTACAGCTCTGGGTCTTTGGTCTTGACTTTCTTTGTTTCTTTTGGCCCACTGCTCATCCTACAAGGCCTGGTGCTCAGCCCATTAGTCCATCGCGTTGAGCCTCATCCCGCGCGCACGGCAACCATGGTTCGACGCTACTCGCCGCCCGACTCGCCGCTCTCATCCATGGGCTCAGGCTCCGATGGATACGAAGAGGATGCTCATGAAGAGGAGCACACCTCGCATCGGCCGTCAAAGCGACAAAAGGTTGATGCGCAGTCCAACACGTCGTCTGCCATTGTTCCCGAAGCAGAACACGAGGCGGTCCCCGAGCCCGACATCTTGGAGGGCATGTCGGACGTCTCATCCGACACTTCGGGCGACATACCTAGCTCTCCGCTCAATGCACGACTTGAAGAAGAAGACTTTCAAGATCAAGTGACGGTCTGCGACTGGGATGGCTGCCACGCGGGCGACCAGGGCGACATGGACAAGTTGGTCGAACACATCCACAACTCGCACATTGAAAACCGGCAGAAAAAGTACACTTGTGAATGGAAGACCTGTAACAGAAAGGGATTGCCTCATGCTAGCGGATATGCGCTCAAGGCGCACATGCGAAGCCACACGAGGGAGAAGCCTTTTTATTGCTACCTTCCAGGTATGGTCCCGGTCTCGTGCCTGCTCTTTAGACGCCCCAAATGCCTGAGAGCTGAAGGTGACATGTTGAGTATATCGATGCTGACGCCTCATCTGGCAGAATGTGATCGTTCTTTTACGAGATCCGACGCTCTGGCAAAGCACATGCGAACCGTTCACGAAACAGAAGCTCTACGACCATCAGATCCAGTGCCCAAGTCGTTGCAGTCAGGCCTTGCTGGAAAGTCTAACAAGTTGAAAATCATAATCAAAACGCCACAGTCACATGCGGGTGGTGGCGATGACGAAGCCAGCGACGTCGTCAATGGCGACTCGGGCATGTCCGATTTCTTCACACCTCTAACCGCGGAGTTGTTCTCGTCAGAGGAGCTCTCGCTGTCGGTAGACAAGCTCTACCGTAAGTGCTACTGGGAATCGAAATGGGCGGACCAGGTTGGCGATGCGCTGAAGAAGGAATGCAGCGAATGGGCAGAGGCGTGCCTTACTGAGTGGCTGGAGAAGGAAGTCCTGCTATCACAAGTCATTGACAGTGAGGTGGACTGGCACGACCGTCGCAAGGCTATTATCGAGGGCACCGTCGATATCCAGATTCCCGGGGCAGTCGACGCCAGGGACGGCGGACAAACCAAGCGCGTGGATACCATGGTGAAGAAGGCGCAGGCTGCTGAAGCATAGGGGCGGAGAGCAAGGCGAGCGCCATGCCCCCTGTTGTAGACTGCCGTTGGTTTGAAAGAAAAAGGGATAGCAGAAAAGGGATGGCCCTGGCTCTGTATAGCTGGACCGTGGGATCTTCTGGAGGACAGGAGCAAGTGTGATGTACGACGGCGTGCCTCTACATGAAACTAGAACAGGAGTTTGGGGCGTTGGTTTGTACTAGTTCATTAATGGACACAACATTGGAAAGTTGTTGGTGCGTCGTGCATGTAGATTCTTAATATGCTAGACATGCTTTATAGTATTTTTTTTAAGATTTGCATACGAAGGCAATACTTGATACAGTAAGTCGAGGTAATCCCAAACATTTTGCCGTAGAGTTTTAGTGTAAACAGTTTCGGAATTACTTACGACCCACTGTAGCATTACACCCTCGAATTTTGCATCAGAAATCAAGGATCCGTACAACTCTTTCTAGGGATTATCCGCCGTTCCCGTTTGTTTTCCCAACAGGCAGATTGTTTCCATGCAGATCGTCTCTTCTGCCTATTCCGACCCGCATCACGTCTCTTCGCCACCACCCAATCCACCCACCAAGTAAAGTGGACCCTCCCCGTCGCCTGCTCCACCCCAAACTACCCGAGCGGCCTTCTATTTCTAATCCTCGGCCTTCCGATGCGCCAACTTTTCCTGACCACATTACCAGAATTCGATCAACATCCTCTACATGACCTACGCTGTTGACCACCAATCTCTTTCTTTTTACATCCCTCTTCTTCTCGCATCACCTCCTTTTTTTTTTTTTGGCCCCAGGGTGGGAACGAGAGGAGATCGACACGAGTAATCAACACTACGGCTTATAGTCGCCACCTTGCGCCCGTCAACGAGATAGCCTCCCACGGCAAATCGCCATGAGTGCCATTCTCTCCGTTGACGATCTAAACGACTTTATTTCCCCCAGCGTAGCATGCATCAAGCCCGTCGAGACGCTCCCCGCGGCGAAGACGAATGCGCACGACAAGAACGAGACGGAGGTCATCATCGACGGGACCCAGCCCGCAGCAGCCACGACGAGCGCAGAGGCCGCGCAGATTTCGCTGACCGACTGTCTGGCGTGCTCTGGGTGCGTGACCTCTGCGGAGGCCGTCCTCGTCAGTTTGCAAAGCCATGCCGAGGTGTTGGCGACCCTGGACGGTGCGCCTGCGCTGAGGGTGCGGGCGGTCGAGGATGGTACCCGGAGATGGATGGTGGAAGGGCTGGAAGATGAGCATGCGAGGTTGTTTGTGGCGAGCGTATCTCCGCAGACGAGAGCCAACCTGGCGGCTGCCTGTGGTGGTCGCGTATCGGAGCGGCAGGCCGGGCTGATGATTGAGAGCCTGTTGCGGGGGGACAAGGGACTGGCTGCTGGCGGCAAGTACAACAACGGGTTTACGTGGGTTCTCGACACCAACGTTGCGAGGGAGGTCGCCCTGGTGCTGGGTGCGGATGAGGTGCTCGAAACGGGGGCTGGCACGGCGGGTGGCCCTGCGTTGCAGCCAGTCTTGTCGTCGGCGTGCCCCGGATGGGTCTGCTATGCCGAGAAGACGCATCCTCACGTGTTGCCACATTTGTCCAAGGTCAAATCGCCACAGGCTTTAATGGGGACGATGCTGAAAACAACCTTGAGTCGGAAACTGGGCATCCCTCCTCACAGAATATGGCATCTCGCTGTCATGCCGTGCTTCGACAAGAAACTCGAGGCCAGTCGCGAGGAACTGACGGATCAAGTCTGGGCTGGCTCAGGATCGTCCGGCCGAGGGGTTCGCGACGTGGACTGCGTAATCACAAGCAAGGAGGTCCTGATGCTCACCGAGTCAAGAGGGCTCAATTTTTTCGATGTTCCTGGCGATGCCACGGCGGCCTCGTCACTGCCGCCGATGCAGCCGTTTCCCAGCAAGACTCTACACAACTTTTTCTTTCCACCGAGGGCGCCCAAAATGGTCCCGCGTACTGCGGGTTCCTCGGGAGGACTACTCTATCATATCCTGCAGCGCCAAGCTGCGCAAATACCCGGTGCCGAGATCCAGACCACCCGCGGTCGCAACTCAGATGTCGTCGAGTTCGTCGTGGCGGCAAACGGTTCGCCCGTGTTCAAGGCGGCCCGGTACTATGGTTTCAGAAACATCCAAAACTTGGTGCGTAGGCTGAAGCCTGCTCGACCGTCCCGAATGCCGGGCGGGAAACCGTTCGGTAGCGCTCGGCGACCGGCAGGCAAGGCGGCCGCGTTAGAGTACGGCTATGTCGAAGTAATGGCTTGCCCGGGTGGTTGCACCAACGGTGGCGGCCAGGTCAAGGTCGACGATCCGGTGGTCTTGGACCGGAAGAAGATACAGGGCAAACCTGGTCCCCAGGAACAAAAGGAGTGGCTGGCCGAGGTTGATGAGGCGTATTTCTCATGCGGAGATTCTGACGGTATAGGCCAAAGTGGCAGTATCGACGGCCATGAAACCCAAGGCGATGACGTAATTGGTGGCATCTCCCGCTCGTATATATACGACATCTTGGCTTATTGGCGTAAGGTCACGGACATAAGCATTGACAGACTTGTATTCACGACGTATCGCGAGGTCATCAGCGACGTCGGAAAAGGAACCGGAGCCGAAAAGGTGATTCAGCTGGCTGGGAAAGCAGGAGGCGGCTGGTAGCACAGCTCGGCGCATCTTCTCTGCGAGCAGGTTGAAATAAGAGCATGACATTCTCAATTCTCTATGGTCAGGTAGAGAAGCGTGGCGTAGACGTGTGCGTATACCATTTCCTGATTGAGAAGCTTGACGAAGCGACAGATGCATCAGCTGTCCTTGTTGCCACGACGTGCGAACCCGAAGCCGCCGCGCCCGCTGCCGTCGGGTCCTCTTGGTGATCGTATGGCTTGCTGCTGTGGATAATAATGCTGCTGAGGTGACAGCGAGGGTGGTTGGTATTGCGACTGGTGTTGATATTGGTCATTGCCGGTTGGAGTCCATCGCATGGACCCATCGCCTTCTCCGGCTCTGCGCTGCTGCGCTGCTAGGTCGGGTTTTGGCAAGAAGTTGGGGTCATAAAGCTCTCTGCCAGTCGAAGGCTGGTTATGTGCCCGCCTGATGTCTGGCGGACCTCTTGCATCATGGTTGTTCGTGTTGCTCCCCCGTCCGCCTCCCCTGCCGCGACCTCTACCTGACTGCCGACCGTCCGACTTGGGCGGCGTGACAGTTCCTGGGGACGAACCTCGAGACGAAGGATTTGATTCTCCAAAGATCTTGGCCCGAGCCTCATCGTATCGACGTTGTCTTTGTTCCAGGTCACGTTTCTGCTTTGCTCGAATCTCCTCTGCTGTGAGCTGTCGTTCCTTCTTGTTTTCGGCATCATCGTCATATTCAGCAGAAAGCTGGGCCGTGCCGCCAGACGCGGAACCGCGTTTGGCGATGACTGGCTTTCGCGAAAGAACCTTGACTTGAGGTTTGAAAGGGGATGTCAGCGGCACCGAATTGCTGGCTTCCAGATAATGGAAGGTCTGAGGCGCTGCGTCCCTAAACGCATTTGCCGCAGTTTTGCTCCTATGTTAGCAAAGGAAGGCATGGACAGACAAACTCGAGACATGGAAAGACGGGAGAATCAGGGTTGGGAGGGCGGTAGTGAAGGATAAAAGGCTATTTTCTTACGCAGACTCCCAAATCTTCTTGTTTGCCTCGGTGTGCTTCATGATGCGCTCTGCCTTTGTCAACGATGGTGCGGGCTGCGATGATGCTTCGCCGCCGTGTTCGGTCGCGTCGTCCTCTTTCACGGCACGATCAGCCTGCGACTCCCAGTCGTCGTCCCAGGCATCGGGAACTGCTGATTTATTCATCTCGGAATGTATCAATATGTCAATTGACCGAGCGCATCGATAAAATGGGCCAAGAAGGAATTGAGGAGAATATTGGTCAGCTATCCCGTTTCAGGGCGTATGAGACGAATCGGAGTAGAACTCGGTAGATCCTGTCAACAAAAGCGTGGAGTTCGATGGCATATAAAAAAATTCATGCAATGGGAGAGGGTGGGAGAGGGTACTGAGAAGATAATGCCAGCTAGTAAAGATGCTTGCAGAGCGAGACATTCGGAATTGGAATCAAGTCAGGCCTGCAACTGGCCGCGAGGCCGCTCCGCTCCATTTTACCAGGGCTTAAGCGGCGCGGGAAGTTCGGGTCAACATCGGGGTGTCGCTGCCGACGTGAATGAGAAGTGCAATGAACGGATGTGGTTCGACGTGCTGCGTTAGTCCGCAGGGGAACATTGATAGTCGACGCACCGAGCCACGACGTCACTGGAGATGATCAAAACAGTCAATTCTGGGGATTCAGAGAGTTGACGCTGCATCACGACGGCCGCCAGACATGGCGTATCGAACTGCCCTCTGGACCACAACACTGTATTTGGCGGGATGGTCGTGGCACGCAGCGTGTATGATCCGCGTGCAAATCTTGCCAAGCGCCATGTCTCTTTTCTTGTGATGCACTCACTGCCTAGCGATTTAACGAAACGCTGTCGAGTCCACCGTCTCTTCTTCTCCGTCTGCCTTTAACCTAGACCGGCGCTGTTGTTGGAATGGCAATCTAAGGGCGGGTTCACAAATCCACTTGCATCGGTTCGGATGGAAATTGCAAAGTGAGACCCGTAGTTTAGTGGATTCGACACCACAAACGATGCTTGCATGCACGTAATGGTTATATAAAATAGTGTGTGTTCTTGCAGTTGCAATGAGCAATGGAACAATACACATCCGTTTGTGATGAAAATTGAAGTGAATATAGTATTCTATTTGAGAGCCTTTCATCACGCACAGGCCGTGTGGCTCAATGGCAGAGCGTCTGACTACGATCCGAACCACCTCAGGGTGGTATTGGAAAAGCGCAATCAGAAGGTCGCAGGTTCGACCCCTGTCTCGGTCAGATGGTTATCTTTTTGTTAACCACGTCCTGTGGCCGATTCAGCGCTGAGGTATTTTTAGAGTACCTGTAGACCTACTTAGTGTTCCAACTTTTTTATTTAGAAGAATTCTAAGGTATATTCATTATGGGCCACAAGTAAACTTTCATAAAAGCAAGAAAAAGACTGACAAAAAAAATGTAATATAGCTAAATATCTTCTATATAATCGCGAGCGAAGAGGGTTGCATATGTGACAAAAATTTGGATTTATGACCGAGACAGGGGTCGAACCTGCGACCTTCTGATTGCGCTCAGATGCCATCTAAGATGACACACATCGTAGTCAGACGCTCTGCCATTGAGCCACACGGCCTTGAATCACGTGAGTACTGCATCGCAATTCAAGCCTATAATCACGTTTGCGGTAGCTAGCGCTTTGCGACTCATTTGTACGACCCACTGTACCTTCGTCATATACACCCCATCAGTGTCAGGAAGCAGCGACAAGATAAGCCTGGTTCTTGGCACGCGAATCTCGCGCAAGGCGACAAGTAAGTCGGGCTCCCTTGATATTGGAGAGTTCTAGTTAGAAGCGGGAAGAAAGGATGCCAATTGAGCCAGCCACCCTCACGCCACGCAGTAAGCAGTGTCGATTGTTGCCCTTCGCAGGAGTCTCCAAGAACGCATGGTAAAAAAGAAAAAAAAAAAAGGCCCGCCACATGCTGCCGACGGTTGGGGAAGCATTTCCTCGCATCTCAAGCAGAATTTGAGTTGTGATGGAGTGGCGTAACAGTTTCGATGCTTGCACTGCTATCAGTGCCTACCACCTGCATATTGGTGGATGGAGTAACCGGGCTAAATGGGTCTGTCAAGTGGGTGAATTGTGAATTGCGACGGCGAAAGGCGGGGTTGGCCGATTAGTTGAGTCACGAAGCAAATTTGCCATCATGTCGACGAGTTTGGCGGAGAAGAAATACAAAGTAAGGCAACGATCTCTTTCCATACATGTACACGTAAATAAAAACATGCCATGTATGCAGATATGTATAGATATCGAATACCATGCTCAATCTCTTGGAGTGGAAACAAAGATGAAATAGTGGGCGGGGTACCAGGCGATGATGTAAGACATGGTTCACGTAAATAGCACCAAAGCATGACCAATGGATATGATTTGCTGGGGGCTGGAAAAATATTGCATTGCTTGGCAGGCAGAATCAAGTCGACGTGGTTTGAACTTGGAAAACATTTGACTCTTTATGTTGGCGCTGTCCCGAACCAGTTGCGATGGCTTCTCACCTCCAACGCCCTCTTAGCACAGTTGAGTTATGGGGCCATGACGTAGTTGAGGACAGCAGAAAGCGCGTGGCACAATTGCGAGACGGAGCGACGAAGCGACGAAGCGACGAAGTGACGAAGCGACGAAGTGACGAAGCGGCTCTCGTCGAGTGCGGAGAGTTCATAAAGCGAATGCTGAACGGAGCTTGCAGCCTTGCCCGCCTGTAGAACGACATGCTCGTTGCCAACGACGGTGCCAGCAGTGGCTGCGCTGCGCCATCTCTGCACGAACGCACACAGACGAGACGCCATGACGTTCAAGCACGGTCGGCTGGTGGAACGAGGGAATTCCTCTGCGGAACAAATAAAGGGCGGGTAGCGGGCTCTGGAGGGAGTCTATTGGCACAGATCAAGGTTCGTTGGCAGCATTGGTTTGACAGGCGGCAGACCCTTTGAGAGAGAAAAGGAACCTCCCGGAAGAGTCCGGAACGAGGAGTTGGGGGGACCAGGCAACGCGCGCTGCGCAGTATTCACGTGCTCGCTTACAGTCGCAGAAGTCGCAGTGCCTCGCAGTGGATGGATGATGCGGAGTGGTCACCGCGCCTAATACCGACGGAAGACCCTTTCTGGGTACTCCGCGATGTCGGACAGCCGCGCTGCTGTGGTGCTGTGGTGCTGTGGTGCTTGGTGCTGGTGCTTGCAGCCTGGTTGCTCTTTGGCCCCTCCCTCACGTACGCCGCCGCCGCGGCCCCCCAAAAACCAGCACTTCCCGGGCGTCCAAGAGAAATCTCGCCCCTCTCCAGATGTCATCTTTCCAAAGCATCCTACTCCGCCGAACCAACAACGCTCTCTCTTCGCAATCCAACCCCGAAAGCCACCTAGACCCTCCCGGGACTCCTCGAGCCTTGCATTGACAGCGCATCGTGAATCTCGCCGCTGACCTTGATTCTGTGGCGCACGCGACGTTTCACAGATCCCTTGGTCCTTTTTTCTTCTCGTGCTCCGTCTACTCGTTTGCCAACCTCGACCAACTACCTACTTACCTAGCTTCTCGGTCGCGTCCTCGCAGCTGCCCTTCCAAAAATCATGTCGGGCACCGAGAGCGCCCACGGTCACGCACAATCGCATGCCCATGGAGGCGGTCACGCTGGGCATGGACATGGGCATGGGCACGGGCATGGGCATGGGCATGGCAGCTCTAGTGGCTTCGACCTGCTACGACGGGCCACGCAGGCTATGATGTCAAAGTATGTATAACGTTTCCTTCAGCCTCGAACTGTCCATCATGGGAAATATGATTTTGCTTCATTTTCTTTCTTTTTTGGAGCCACGAATGCTGTTAGTCTTCACGTCACATCTTCAGCCCTCCACAAGCGTGCCGTTGTTACCAACGAGAGGCATATTCGATACGCCTTTTCCCCGACGACAGTCCCGGTCAGGTCAGCCAGGCTCGCGAGCGCGCGCCTGCCGGTCTGAGAGATGGGGTAGATGGATGCCTGTGGGCATGGCATGGCAACTCGTGGCATGTCAAATAAGCCGTCGATCCGGGGAATATGGGGCTGGGCCATTAGCTTCCCCATACATACACGATGCCATCTCTCGACTTCTGGAATTGGCTGAAGTTACCCCAAGTGGTGGCTGGACAGGCCTTTCATCTCACCCAAAGGCTCTGTCTGTTCCACGCATGGCGCTGCGCAATGCCGAGCGGACATTCTACTCGCGACGGTCCAAATCACTTGCTCTGCCGGGGATGTGCCACTCGAAATGACGTCGATCCAAAGACGTGGAGTGTTTTGAACATCTGAGACGAATTGCTGTCTCGGCAAGATGCTTTCTTCGCAATGGCGGCGACTTGTCGACCTAGGCCAGACCCGTCGCCACATTCACGTGCAGTGGTCACAGTCCATCATGCCATGTCAGTTGAAGTCAGCTAGGCAAGGCTTCTTGGCCTTTCTTGGCTGTCTTGGGTCAATGATTGCAAATTATGCCCACAAAAAGAAAGATGCGCTCCCGAGACCATGACATGAGCAGGAGCATTCATCAACCACAGCCACGATGGTTGGCAGCGACGAGTCGCCTATGACGGCCGCCCCGTCTCTTTTCGGCCCGTCAGAAGGCTGAGGATTTCGACCTCACAGACGTTCGATGCCGCACACAAGGTTGCGGGAAGTCCGAGGTCTTTTTCTAAGACGCTGGCTGGCCAGTGGCGGCCCAGCAGGAGACGTGTTTGCTATGGTTTGTACGTGGCCAGTGGCGCTGCCGCAGAGTCATTGCCGTGTGTTTCCTGCTTTCTTTTTTTTTTCTCTTTTTTTTCGTTCTTTCTTCGTTCTTTTTTTCTTTTTCCCTCTTCTTTCGCCCTTATCCTCTCCGTCTCCTTCATTTTTTCCCCCCCTCGCCGCCCAAAGTGTGGGCGTCATGGCAGACGGCAATCGGTGGCTGCTCCGTGCGCTACCCGCCGCCGCCAATATGGCAATAGGGGCTGGCCTGGCCGATAGGGTTTGGCTGTTCGGCTGAGGTGTTGGGACGCAGCGCCCCCGCCGCTACTGGCTGACTCGTCGTGTAACCTGGTGGCATGCGGACTCGACATCTGGAGGTCCTCTTGGGTCCGCCGTGACTGCGCCTGGCGTCTGAATGGTCCACTGCGCCGCTGGTGCATGGATAAGCGCACTGGGCTCCTCCAGGTATCCGGCTCCAGGCGTGCAGATGACGCCAGTGCGCGCATGCCGCAGCATTGGCTCACACAGGCGGCAGGTCGTGCTCCGTCCACGCCTGGCCAAGCACCCTACGGCTTACCTAAATAGTGCCACTCTCGGTGCCGCTCTTGGGCCTCGGGGGCAACCCATGACTAGACCTCAGGATCGGGACTCGACGAGGCTCGTCGCAGTCGACGCCACACGCTGCGGCCGAGCCACAAGGCAGTTTAAGCAACCTTGCCGTCCCCACTCTTGCACATGGTTGCGCCGGCGCAAGAGGGAAAAAAAAAAAAAAAGGAAAGGAAAGGAAAGGAAAATGGAAAAATGGAAAATTTCGCTTCCATTCACCCCGGACGCCAAACGTACATACAACAGATGTACATCCGCAGCAGTCGGAACTCAAGTCCCAGTCCCGGGGGACCCTTTGCTTTTTCGTTGCTTGGACTTCAGGTTGACTTGATTCCAGCACTGTTTTAATTTGATTTGATTTTTGATTTTTTTTGGGTGTTTTCTTTCTCCCTCTATTCCTTCTCTTCCCCCTTTATCCCCCCCCCCTCGTTTCTTTCCTTTCTACAACAGCCTCCGCAGTTGCAGGCTCTATGGGCAGACCGCTCGAAATCGCACGCAGCCCAACCCCCTCTTCCTCTTTCCCCCCTTCTCGCTCCTTCATGCTACCAGGTACCTTGGGTACCTACTTAAAGTACCTACCTACTCAACCTTAGAAGTACACAAGTAACTTAACCTGAGGTACTTTGGGTGCTCGCGGTCTGATGCGCACCTTGAACCGCGACCTCGCAGTTTGCGCCCCTCTCCTCTCCTCCTCGCAGCAGCAGTTCTTGGCAACTGTGACTAGTGGCTGTCCCATCAAATCCCTGCAAAGACGTCCATCCTCTTAAGACTCTGTTTGATCGATCTGGGACAGGCTTTTGCTTCAGTCCTCCTAACCTCTCCAACCTCGCCTTTATTTTTACCTTGTGGCCCCTTCCTTGCGACTCGTCTTGCATTCCCAATGAGTCCGCACTGGTTCACGATGTCTAAAACAACGACAATGCAAGCCGTTGACCCATCACTCACCAGGACCGCCGCCGACGAAGATGGATCGGATCACATCGGCATTGACACACCGCGGTCCGGTGTGGCCACGCCGCAACCTGATCTCCACGACAAACGTCTGCCAGGAATCATGAGCTACTTTAGCCAGGTTCGTCAAGACCCTTCTGCAGCCGACCCCTCTCGTTGTCCTCCCGTTATTCCACCACCTGCGAGCTCCATTGCGGATCGACCGTCGGATCTGCCAAGCCCGAGCGCATCGTCATCGTCGAGACAGCGGCCGCAGAGTCCCGCCACACGGGACGCTCTGCGCTGCGATCGAAGCATCTCATACAGTCGAATGCCTGGACGAGTGGATGTGCCTGATGTAGCGCCAGCTGCCAACTCGTCTTCGCAAATGGCCTTGCACTCATACCCAACACCACCTTCCTCGCAGCCATCCCATTCAGAAGCTTCTTCGTGCAAAGGCCTATCTTTGGAAAGTAGAGACCAGGCCAGGTCGGGCTCTGGTGCCAATTCCACTCATGAGACCCGCGCCGAGGCCCTTCGCCGAGCCTCTGCTCTACAAGATCAGGGTGAAGCCGAATCGGTGTCACATCCTGCTGCGCCTCCGTCATTACCCAATCCACCCTCATCTTCACGCCCCTCATTTGACAGGCATAATTCCTCCACAACCTCTGTCCCAAGCAAGTGGTTTTCGCTCGAGGGACTCAAAGAGCTAACCCGTGGTGTCATCTTCAAGAGCGGTCCGCCGACTCCCACGAGAGCCTTGTCTGCTACTCATTCTTTGCGGTCAGACGGCAGGGAAACGCCGGGTAGAACGAGCAGCGATGGGACTGATAACGCTGCGGGGATTCAGACTCCAAGGACACCTGGTTTGCAACCCCCTGCTGCCAAGGGTAAACTAACCATCAAGATCGCCGAAGCTCGCGGTCTGCGCAAGTGTCGAGATCCTTATGTCGTTGCCGTCTTCCAGCGGAGCGAGCTAATTTCGGGCGGGCCACGACCGATTCAAGACGAAGAAGCGTTGAGCATCACCCCCTCCGGACTGGGTGGTATTCCCATCCAGCGACAGGGCAGCGATTCAGGACGGACACACATGGCCATTCCAATGCGAAGCCGTCAAAGTAGTAACACCAGCGTTCACGACTATAATACTTTTCGAAATCGTACAGCCCGGTCGCCCCTGACAAATCCAAAATGGGATGCCGAGGCCGTCTTGTAAGTTCCATCGACGGCTCGTATTACTTTGTTCGTTAAAACAAAAATTCGCTCGATCCGCTAACCTCTTTCATTGGCGAAAGTGATGTTGTCGACATTGATATGTTGGTCGACATCTCCGTGTACGATCACACCGCTTCTGGTGAAGAATTTCTCGGCCACGTCGATTTTCAAGCTGGAAGGGATACCGAGAGTGTCGTGAAGGGGTGGTTTCCATTGCGCGGACATGCGGACACCGTGGCCGAAAACGCCCCTACCGGCGAGTTATACGTGGAGGCATTTTATCAAAGATCAGAAAAGAAGCACTTCGGTCCTGGCGACTTCGAGATTCTGAAGCTCATTGGCAAAGGCACCTTTGGGCAGGTCTACCAGGTTCGGAAAAAAGACACACAGCGAATCTATGCCATGAAGGTTCTGCAGAAAAAGGTCATTGTGCAGAAAAAGGAGGTTGCTCACACAGTCGGGGAGCGGAACATTCTTGTGCGGACGGCCACCTCGGACTCGCCCTTCATTGTCGGCCTCAAATTTTCATTCCAGACGCCCTCCGAACTCTATCTGGTAACCGATTACATGTCGGGAGGCGAGCTCTTCTGGCACTTGCAAAAGGAGGGGCGATTTGACGAGAGGCGCGCAAAATTCTACATTGCTGAGCTGATATTGGCTATTCAACATCTGCACAATAATGATATCGTGTATCGGGACCTCAAACCGGAGAACATCTTGCTGGACGCAAACGGACACATTGCACTCTGTGACTTTGGCTTGTCCAAAGCGAACCTGACGAAAAACGATACCACGAACACTTTCTGTGGCACGACCGAGTACCTTGCCCCGGAAGTCCTGCTGGACGAGTCTGGATACACGAAAATGGTGGACTTTTGGTCCCTGGGCGTTTTGGTCTTTGAAATGTGCTGTGGTTGGAGCCCTTTCTACGCGGAAGACACGCAACAAATGTACAAGAACATTGCGTTTGGCAAGGTCCGTTTTCCTAGGGATACACTGTCCCAGGAAGGTCGAAATTTCGTCAAGGGATTGCTTAATAGAAATCCAAAGCACAGACTCGGCGCTACGGACGATGCTGAAGAGCTGAAGCAACATTTGTTCTTTGGAGACATCGACTGGGACCTTTTGACCAAGAAGCTCATAACGCCCCCTTTCAAGCCCAAGTTGAAGTCAGAGACGGATGTCTCATACTTTGATCCCGAGTTCACCACGGCGTTGGAGCAGAACGGGTCTCTCAACGAGCGAGCAGCGGCTCTGGCGCATGGCTACGCTACCTCGACGCCACTGTCTCCTTCTGTCCAAGCCAATTTCCAGGGCTTTACCTTTGTTGACGAGAGTGCGCTGGATGATCACATGAGGGATCGGTTCGGAAACGATGATGAAGATATGCATGATACCCACACAAACCACGACGAAGATGACTGGGACAACATCAACGACATTGACCTGCGCAAAGCAAGTCGTATGAGTGGTGTTGTCAAATCGTCGAGCACAGACGAACAAATGGTGGGTGGTGGCCATTTCGATGTTTGAAGACACATTTTCCTGCTTTGTTCCTTTTTCCTATTTCTTTTATTCGAACCTCTTTGTTTGCAGAGGAATCAGACGCAAATCATGTCGTGTTACGAAGCCTATGTCAACAAGTTTTTTTTCCGTCACTTAATATTTTTTTTTTCCTTTTTCCCTCCCCTGTCCTTTCTCCGCATTGAACAGTTCTTTTGCCAGGCATAAGTTGGTTGCTTGATCATACTGCGTTAGGGATGGTCGGCTATTTGATTTGATGAACCTGGGGCTATCGTACTTGTGCTTGAAGCTATGCGCTTTTGTCTGCAGTCTGTGTTCCTACAAGCACGAATTTCCCCGCCTCAACCCCTTTTCTCCTTCTCTTTCACTTTTTGTTTTTCTTTTTCCATGTTTTTGTGTGCGTGCGTGTGCGTGTCTTTAGGTGTTTTTCATATCTATATTCTATTTTCTGTCTGCATTGGCATCGTCCAACGGGAAACTCGGGTGGAGGTTTGTCTTGTGGCGCTTGATTCGCCCGTGTTAGTTTTTGCTTCAGGATTCAGGCAGTCTCGTTCATAGCAACGCTGAACTCGTGGAATACCCGGGACAACCTCGCCCAGCTCCTGTCGAAATTTCGGTGACTGAACAAGGAAGTGAACTGTAAAGTTGGCAAGAGGGTGCTGCAGTGGTCGCTTTGCAACATCAAGAGACGGAGGCGAGGTTTTATGTATGTCGGTACGCGAACAACGATGGTCGGGAGTGCCACGCGAGACTGGTCATGCTGTCAAAGAAAAGTCGAGGACGTGACTGACCCCGGTGCATTCTGACGAAACGCGGCTCCTGCTCTTGTTCTTTCTTTTCCCATGACCAAACGGCGCACGTAGTTAAATGCCCTACGCTATCTCGACGGACCAACGAGTGGACTAGAACAAAGACTCAACTCTTGCACCGGGCTCGACTACTTTTGCTTTCCACCCACCGATTCGTCTCGGGTCGTATGTATGCTGACGGCGTCGCATCGCGCTTGCTTATTCGTGAGGTAGAAGGCGGCGAGGAGGTGCTTACTTGGGGTGGGTGATGAGCGTGTGTGTATTCGTGCGTGTATTCGTGCGTGTAGTTTATGTCTGTACATGCATGTATGTTGATGGCATGTATTGTATAGTTACGCCGCTACGCATCAACCGTATCCATCGTAATAGGGAAGACGAAACAGGATGATTCTTTCCAATAGGTGCCGCTCGAACAGCGACACTGGATAGCAAGTCCTTCCGGAACGACACCAAATTGTGTGGCAAAAAATGTTCGGGCATGACCTGCCTTGCTGTGCATACACCCATCCGACGTCGTGCATCAACTCCGCGTGCGTACTCGTTTGCCGACGCCCGGCAAACGACTTGGACTGCCCACTTGCATGGTGGACAGACGTGGCATTCCGTCGTGAGTAGACCTTCCACGGTGCGACGTTGGCCAAAACACACAAAACTCCCAGTCAGTCACGCTGCTGTTTCGAGACGACTCCTACTTGTTCTGATCGCATTCGCATCAACGAGATATTCCAACACCGAATTTTGAGGCTTGTAAAGTGGTAAAAATGTACACTAGGATTATCAACCCCCCCTTTATGCTCGACGCTCAACCCATCCCACTCCCAGCATTTCCGACGGGCACATGACCCCTCTCATCGAGTTGTGAGCCCTTCATCTGTGTATAGAAGCGAAAACAAAGGAAACCCTCACACTTTGCTGCGCTGGCCCTGCATGCCGGTCAACCCAGATACAATCGAAACTGCTTCGACTCCAGTCTCTTCATGACGTTGATGAAGATTAAAAAAAAAATTGGTCTAGTATCACGTCCTCCCGGTATTCAGTGATGCTCTAGTGGCCGGTCTCGTCGTCTTCCTCGGCCTCGAGCCAATCGGGCAAAACAGCGGCGCCGCCCTCACTTTGGCTGGCAGACAGCCCCTCAATCTCGACAGCCATGCTCTCGTACTCCTTCAGGTTGCTGGCAATGTCGGATTCTTCGGGCGAGGCGGGGGTCTTGGGCATGGTGAAGGCTTGGACGTGGCCGTCGGCGTCGGACTCCTTGACGGGGGGCACTTTGTAGGCCTTGAGCTCCTTCAGGTAGAGCTCCTGGACGAAATCGGCTGTGGAGAAAAAAAAAGAAAGAAGAAAAGAAAGGGTTCTGTTAGCACACATTGATGTGACGTAGAAAGATTCGGTGAGTGTATGACGGCGTCATCAGAAGGCCATTACAGGCCACTTCTTGAACCCGTGTCTTCAAAGAAGAAAAGGGGAAAAAAAAATTCATGACAACGAGGCAAAAAGTAACAACAAATGCTTCGCGTTGAAAATCCATTTCCAGTCGCACAGAGCAAACCACTCGCGTTGTGTGGCAAAAAAAAAAAGAGCCAAGACGCGGACCTCGCGACCACCCCCATGACGCTTACAGTCCACCCAGGATCGCCACATCAAAAAAGAGTCGACTGGACACGACATTTTGGATAGAAAAGTAAAAGGCAAAAGTGAATGATGGCGCTTACCTCGTCGTGAGATAGTCGGGGCAATGAAGCAGCGGACCTGAATAGAATTACCTCTGGCAACTCGAGCGACGGCCGCAACGGCCGAGGTGGCGCGCTTCGAATCGGTCAGTCCAAGGTGCTAAACTTGCGGCCGCCCTCGCAAGAAGAGGGGACGCGTAATTGAACGAGAGGGTTCAGGTACTTACCGTGGCCCGAGACAGTTGGCTGAGCATATTGGATGGCTGGAAGTCGCTCAATGGGGAACCCTGATATGGGGGCTGCGAGTATGACCTGAGGGTTTTGTGAAAATCGTGATGTAGCCTTCTCCCGGCCAGGTCGGTCGCAGCGCTGTGAGTTTCTGCCTCAGGCGCCACTTTCAGAGAAGAATAAACGCGTCGCACGGTCACGTGAGTAGCTGGAGGGAGGGAGGTACTTGCGGCTAATGTAGCTCCATGAGCTTCACTAGCGCACGTTGATTGGCAGAGCTTGTTGGGGTCGTAGATTCACTTTCAAGCACCACGTCATACTAGCTGGATTTATCTCCTTTTTCTTCTTCAACGAATTCTTAAATAGGCGTGCTCTGTAATATCTAACTAGGCTGTTCTCGCATCATGTCGTAAATCCGCTTTCAAACACCACGTCATACGAGTTGGTTTTCATATTTTTTTTCATCCCTTTTCCTGCTATTTCTCCGCGTAAAGTCGTGACTTGAGTTATCATGACACCAGCAAGATTTTCATCTTTTTTTTTTTTTTCCTTTTTCCCCATCCTCTTCCGTCTCTCTTCCTTCTTTTTTTTCAAAGAAAAAAAAAGAATAAGAAAAAAAATAATTAAATCACCCCTGCAGACCCGTATATGGCTGCCTACCAAAATCCGACATGGACGACAAGGCCACACCCTTTTCCGCAACCTGCTTGCCTCTCTTCGAGATGCCGAAAGCGACGCAGCCAGCGTATGCGACTGACATGATTCCCGCGAGAACAGAGTACACAGTGATGAGAGACGCGGACTGATTGGCAGCTTTCAGGCCGAGGCCGCCGTTGATGATGCCGAGCAGCATCATGGCGCGTCCATACCAGACGTGGAGGTGGCTGAAGATGCCGCGGCTCCGTGTTTGGACAAATTGCCGGTGGTGAAGCCAGCCCAGGACGGGCTGCAGTCCCATCATTGCGCAGACGACGACACCAAGTTGTGTATGAGTATCCTTGCAGAACTACAGGAGGACATCAGTCAGAGAGCGCTCTGCAAGCATACGGACTGTCGGGGATTCGCAAGACATACCATGCCGTTCCTCGTGGCAACAATGCACCCTATGCCAAATCCAGCCCACATTCCAAGGAAGGCCAGGAGCTGCCAGCTAGCGTGGAGAAGCCACTTCCCAATCAATGGCATAAGAGACGATCCGAGTGGATATCCCGCGATGAATACAATAGCCATGATGATACCGTGTGCGTTTAGTAGAACTTGGTTCTCGCTCGGACCCTGCTGGACCACCACACCAGAGGTGCCGGTTTTCGTGGGTTCCGGTTTCGTGGGTCCCGGTGTCGTGGGTCCCGGTTTCGTGTGTCCCGGTTTCGTGGGTTTTGAGAGAAAGGGATTGGAGTCCGAGGCGATACTGGCTTGCTGGAGATCAACATCAAACTGACTGTGTCCATCGTGCATGGCAATGTCGGCGGAAGGACTGGCTGAGTTAAGGGGGGGCCCGGCCTTCCAGGCGGCGATCCAGGACGAGGAGCTACTAATGTCGATATCAGAGCATCCTTTGCATCGAACGTTGGCCACCATGTTTCCGCCCACGATTCCCGAGCCTTCCAGCAACTCGACATCGGATCGGGCCTTGAAGGCAGGCATCAAGTAGCCCTGACCGGTTCGCGTGCTGAGGGTCACGTTGTTGTGTCCGTTGCTGTAGACGACGAATATGCTGGCTCCTTGCATGGCGGACCCGGAACCCAGCGCGAACCACGAATAGGTCTTTGGTGCTCGAAGCTGGAAGTACACGTTGCCGTGGCCGGAGCGGGTGGCTGCCTCTGGAGCGCCCCATTGGAAGCAGATATCGTTGCTTCCTACGCAAGTCGATGCCAGGGCCGCCTCGGCGGTCGAAGCCACTGCAGTAGCCAGGAACCCGTGAGCTTTGGGCTTTCTTTGCAGGAGAAGAGAGTGTTGGACGGATCATGACGGGCACACTTACACACAGCCACGGCGGCTCCGGTGACGGCTTTGGTCGCTCTCATGGTGGTCCTCAACTCGGCACTCTTGGGAGACAGTCTGCAATCGAGAATAGACAACTCGGGAGTTTTGTTTGTCTTTTTTTTTCCCCTGTTTTGTCCTCTCCTGTCCTTTCTTTTTTTTTTCTTTCCCCTTTGACCGAGATGGTGAGTTGCGCGCGCTGTAGTTCCGATTTCTTTCTGATCAGATCTGCATGCTACCAACGGGTCCAAGCAGGCAGAATTGGCGACGACAGACAAGACGTGCTCCAAGATTTGTGTTCAAGTGTATACTCGACAGGCCGCAGGTGAGAGACTAAGTATACTAGTAAGAGCATCAACACGGCTGTGACCCCTTGGACAAGGGTATGGTCGCACGCATAGGCATGCTCGGCGTGCTCGGCTACGAGAGTTCTACGCGACGGCCACTTCTTACCAGACCCGGCAGTGGCAGATGACAAGATGAGACGCCCGCATTGAAAAAGCGTTGTTTTTTTGTTTCCTGCCCCTCATCACGTCTCCCCGCCACTCCTCAACGGGCACTGCCTCGTCGCGATGGCGGCAGGCGGAGAGCCTCGCGAGTTTTCGCTCATCGTAGTCAAGTGCGAGGCACGGCTAGCAGGAATCGCAGCCGGACGACTAGCAAAACCACGCTGTGTCAGCCGCGCGTGTCACCACATGCGCAAAGCTGACGGGAGCGCTCGACCCGTTGATTTGGAAATATCGGCTGGAGGCGTCGACCGAAGGCGCGAGCCAAGACGCAGACCCATGGCGCGTAGAAGGGCTGCATGGCAGGGACCCGACCTGGTCGCGGCCTTTTTCGTTCGCAGTCCCAGCCCGGGGGACCTGGGGGGGCGGGTCTGCCACTGATGTTGGCGTCGACGTTGGTGAAACGGCAGAAGACGAGAACGAGAAGACTGGAGAAGCTGCTGGCGGCAAAATAGGAGAGTCGGCGAAGTCGCGACGGCGGGTTTCGAAAGCGCTTGCGCAGGTCCCAGGCTGAAAATGACCTTGGCGTGGATTCCTCACCGACGGAAAAGTTTCAAGGCGCCGACCGACAATCAGGCCACGCCGCCCCGCTCCAGCTACTTGTACATGAGTACCTTCCTACTTGGTACTTATATACTACCTAGGTATGTATGTATGTATGTACACTGGGTATATAGGTACATATATAGTAAGTACTTATCATACCTAAGTACCTACCTGTACCCAAGCCATGCACTGCAGTTTGCGCGACTGTGACAGCAGCGCCCTTCGGGTGCCAACATAATCATCACCACGTAGCATCACGCCTCAAGCTGGCTGAGATTAAATTCCGTACCTGTCAAAATGAAGGCTTTGGTAATTTTATATTCCAATTTTAATTGTCCCCCAAGCGCCGGTCCATCGTCTAGTCGTGGGTCATGGGTCGTGGGTCGTGAGCCGATTTGTTCTGCACCAAAAATCATGCATGGAAATGAAATGTCCCTTGTGCCATTTCAGGCGTCGAGATTTGGTCACGCAGCCGCGGGAACCCATTCGGCGCGGCAACCACGCGGCCTTGGGAACGTCTCGCCAGACGAGGTGACAATCCATTCGTGCGAGCGTTTTTGCCGGGTGTATCATGGCTTATAATGTGTACGATTGCTCATCATCTGCATCATTTGCATCATGTAAATTCAGTTGTCCTTGTGTCTGGTTCCGACTGACCCCGTCTACGCGTGCAACGTATACTGCATGCTGCGCTATTCAACCGAGACTGTCTAGCCGTCACCTACCCCCTTTTGTTTTTCCTCGCAGCGTTCGATGCAAAAATGAAACACGAACCCACCCCTCCCCCCAAACAAATGCTCCAATTCATCGAAGCAAGCCACAAGTGGTTCGCAGCAGGCCAAAACATATGGTCAGCAGAAGCCGGCTGATCAATCATGTCCCGTTCGCCCAGGGGAACGCGCTGCTTTCCAGCAGACTCGTAGACGCCACGAAGCTGAAGCCGCCAAAGACGTCGTCCTTGCTCGGCTCGGGCACCGGCCATGCGTCCTTGTCGTTCGGCGCAGGGCTGATGGCCAGCTCCGTAAACTCGGGCGCAAAGTTCTCGGCGAGCTCAGGATCGGTAATCATGGGCTGGATCGGCGGTTCCAGCTCACGGGCTTCCAGCTTCTTCCAGTCGATCTTGCGAAAGAATCGGTGCTTCTTGAGCGTCAGCAGGTCCTTGGGCATGCACGAGCCCAGTCTCTTGTGAGGCTCCTTGCGCAGCAGGCGCGTGAGGAGATCCTTGGCGTCGGCGCTCAAGAAGTAGGGTAGCACGAGTTTCTGCTTGACGATATTGTCCTGGATCTTGGCGTGGTTCTGCCCCCGGAAGGGAGGTGTGCCCGTCATGAGGTCGTATCCCAGGGCTCCGAATGACCACCAGTCGACTGCCTTGCCGTACTTCTTGCCGAGAATCACTTCCGGGGCCATGTAATCGACGGTTCCGAGGATCGAGTGGCAGCTATCCTCCGATTTTTCCACCGACACCTTGGACAGCCCAAAGTCGGTGAGTAGCAAATGACCGTCGGCGTCCAACAGACAGTTCTCCGGTTTGAGATCACGGTACACGACGCCGAGATCGTTGTGGAGGTGAGAAATGGCGAGCATCATCTCGGCCATGTAAAAGGCTGTGACGGTTTCGGAAAACATCTTTTCCGTGTTGAGGTGAGTGAAGAGCTCCCCTCCCTGTCCGTATTCGAGGATAAGGTAGAGCTTTTCGAGATCCTGAAAGGCGTAGTAAAGCTTCACCACAAAGGGATGCCGGTTCACAGACTCGAGGATTTGACGCTCTGTCTTGGTCTGCTCGATGAGCTTCTTGTGCACGACGAGCGATGCCTTCTTGAGCTGCTTTTGCGCGTACAGTCTTCCCGTGGCCCGCTGTTTGACCAGGAGGACAGTGCCGTAGGTCCCTTTGCCGAGACAGCGGAGACACTCAAACTCCTCCGACGTCATCTTGCGCTTCGGGTTCAGGCCGCCCTCCACATGCCCGGACCGCTCCCGGACGCTGTCGCTGACAAAGTCGTGCTCCAGATTCACCTCGTAGCTGGTGGAAGCACAGTCAGAGCTCTCGCTGCCTGCTTCACTTCGTGCCCCGTCCCTGTCCCGGCTGTGCGGCCGGCTGCTCATGGCTGTCGTGACGCCGGACCGGAGATCCAGGCGGCCACAATTACTGCGCGCCACAGAGCTTGATCTTGAAGACTGGTCCAGGTCGACGTTTTCCATTTGCATTCGTAGTTTCGCGATCCCAGAGATGCTGGGCGACGGCACCGCTCGCAGAACGGGGCTGCAATTCGCGCTGACGACATCATCCAGCAGGGACCGTCCTCGGCGGGAGCCCAAGCTTGGAGTTTCGCAGGCCCCATGATCAGAATCCTCGTCCCCAGACGTAGCGGGCGTGCCTTGAAAGCCTCGTGTTACGGAGCGGGCGGCTGGCGCGGGGGTCATCATGTCGACGGTGGCTGTTTCTTTTTCTTCCTCTCTTTCTTTCTTTCTTCTTCTTTCTTTGTCTCTTTTTTTTTCTATTGTTTCCCTCTAATTATTTTTTGTCCGATTTTCCACCACTAAATAATGGCAGCCAGCCGACAACAAAGCGAGTTATTCAACGTGAGCCGCGTCGTCGCTCCGGATCCGCGCGCTTCCCCGCAATGAATGGAAGCTGAAATGTGTAGTGGCTCGCAACACGCATCTGGTACTTGAAGAATGAAGATGGCATATGGGACGTCTTTTGTATATGCATTGGGCGGTAGACTGGAGGACGTTGGGAAAGAAAGGGCTATAGGCGTATCGTGTCGGGATGTTTCACCAAGTGGTGTGAGGAGCAAAGGAAAAGGAAAAGGAAAAGGGGCGCGGGGGCGGCGACGGGAGAAAGCATTTCGACTAAATTGCAATCGATGCGCGGCGCGCCTGGCCTTTTTTTTTTTTTTTTTTTTTTTTTTTTTTTTTTTTTGGCGCATTTTAGCAGCCGCACAGAGGCGCACATGCATTTGATGCGGCTTGCAGGTGCGGCCTGCCATCTGGTCCCGCCGGCGTCTCCCGCAACATTGAAGGCTTTGTGAGGAGGGTGGGGTTTCTCCGCAACCATTGCCCCAGCAGACCAGTGACACTAGACCTCTAGACCACTAGACCACCAGGCCACTAGACCACCAGGCCACCAGGCCACATGCCGCCTGAAATTCAGTGGTCAGCCGGTGGGGCTCAAGTCGCTTAATGCCGTCAATGCTCCAGCCTTCCCGTGTCCTCACTGGACGGCGCCAAACGACGCCAACATGAAGGCATCTGGTACTTCCCGGACACACCGAATAGGATCCCACCCGATGCAAGCGGCTGCCAGCAGGATACGAATGCAACGGCAGCCACGACTGTCGAACACGCAACACGGTGGCGGTTTCCAACCAACAATTTGGCAATACACAACATCAAGAGGGATGCTGACCGCACATGTGTAAACAGCAGGTACCCAAACAATCACAACACCTTGGCGCCCAACAGGCCCAATCAATCAATCAGTCATGTCTGACCGCTTGAGCTCTAGAGTTGCATTCGGGCGCGGCATCGTCTTGACATTGTGTATCTATTCGAGGCCGCGACAACTACGTGCACATACAACAATATTTACAATACAGTATAGTACATTTGGTAGGTAACATTATACATCGTTATATACAGTCCTTTACCTGCTACTTACCTACTTCCTACCTAGTATGTAAGTACTAAAGTAAGTACCTACTGTAAGTATCTACTTACCTACTCCAATCATTTCCAGCGGATCCATATACATATATACTATCCTTCCTTATTTTTTCGCTCTCCCTCTTCCTTTCGGTCTGTCCTTTAGTCTTCTTTTTAGGGTTTTTTTTTAAATCATGTAAACATATACCTCTGCTTACAATGTAGATCCCCCCAGGTGCCAGGTCGTCGCATGTGCCAGTCTCGGAAACTCGCCCCACCACAGGTCCAAGCTACGAACTGGTTCCACTCCAGATTTTCTACATGCCTAGACCTACCTAGGTACTTATTCATCGTCCTACCGCAACGTGCATCGATGCTTCATAGCAAAAAAAAAAAAAAGACAGCTCCGTGCAGCTTGCGACGTCATCTCTTGACCCCGTCCTACCCGCGTCTGACTCAGGCAAGCTCAGGATTGTAACCGAGCACTCGTGGGTATCTATCGGTGTTCTGAGGGCGCACTGCAACCGCCACCGAGGGCGTTTCGTCGCTCGCGACAACCTTCATCATGATGCATCCGTCGCGTCAGGCATACGTGGAAGATGCCGAACCTCCTGCAGGCATTGCCCTGGAGGATCTCAGGGATGATCAGGACTACGACATGATAACGGCTCCCGGCGCTGCGCCAGAGAGGACCTCGGCCATTCTCAATCAGTTCAATCGCAAGCGACTTGCCGCCACCATTGCCGTGCCCACCGACGATGGCCGTGTGCGCGCACGACTCCGAGAAATGGGAGAGCCCATCAGTCTGTTCGGCGAGGGTCCTGCCGACCGTCGCGATCGATTGCGTGAGCTGATGACAATCCAAGCCGAAATCAGCGGGCTGGAAAATGGCGACATCACAATGGAAGACGCGCCGGCAGAGGGTGACACGGAAGAACAAGAAGAGGAATTCTACTCCAGAGGCGGCGAAACCCTTCTCGACGCCCGAATCAATATCGCAAAATACTCTCTGCCTCGAGCCAAGAGGAGAGTTGAGTTTCAGAAACAAGAGGCGACAATACCTCTGCGGACTCATGTCAAGTTGAGGAAACAAATCAAGGAGAGGCTTCAAGCCTTTGAACTTCAGGCCAGTCAAACCGTCGGGGAGAGACACGTCAGCATGACGAGAATGTCGCCAAACGGAGAGCTCGTGGCCGTGGGCAACTGGGGCGGACAGGTCAAGTTGGTCGAAATTCCAAACCTGACTGAAAAGATGAACCTCCGCGGCCACACCAACAGAATTAGCGGTCTCTCGTGGCTGCCTGGAGCCACATTACAAGAGAGCGGTGTTTCCCCCGATACGGTCAATCTGGCTTCCGGCGGAGCGGAGGGACTGGTGCAGCTGTGGTCCCTTACCCAGGACACTCCCTTGTCTACGTTGCGTGGACACTCGCAGCGTGTCTGCCGTGTTGAGTTCCACCCGGCCGGCCGCTATCTGGCCTCGGCATCGGAAGACACTTCTTGGAGGCTCTGGGACGTGGAGACCACGGCCGAGATACTCCTCCAGGAAGGACACTCGCGTGGTGTCTATGCCGTGAGCTTCAACACGGACGGCTCACTGCTTGCGAGTGCCGGCTTGGACAGCATCGGTCGTATTTGGGATTTGAGGTCCGGAAGGACAGTCATGATCCTCGACGGGCACCTCGACGGGCACATTAAGCCCATCCATGCGCTTGACTGGGGCTCAGACGGACACAGGGTCTTGTCCGGATCCGCGGACGGATGGATCAAATGCTGGGATGTCCGCAAGGTGCAGCGTACCGGCGGTATAGGAGCTCATCTCAGCGCAGTCGCGGATATGCGGTGGTTCAAGGGACTGGACGATCCTCTGACAGGAACCCCGCCGGGTGTGGATGAAAAGGGGGCCCAGATACCCAAGAAATCCGGCACCTTTTTCGTCTCGAGCGGCTTTGACAAAAACGTCAAGATCTTCTCCGCCGACGACTGGACGTTGGTGCAGACGTTGAGCGGTCACACGGCTCCGGTGGCAAGTGTAGATTATAGCAGGGACGGCAGGTGGATAGTGAGCGGCGGCCATGATCGAACGGTCAAGCTATGGGGTCGGAACGATGGCGAGGCTCTCTGAGGGCTCTCTGAGGGCTCTCTGAGGAGCGTGCATGTACGGACCTGGACCTGCACGAGCAGCCATGCGTCAAAACTACATAAACCGTACATCGTCTCGCCCGCGATGGACCCTGAACCGCCTTGATACCCCTCCATGAGCCTGTCTTGCGCCTCCCCCTGGGAACGTGTTGCAAAAAAAAAAAAAAGTAGGAGTGAGCTGAAGTCTTGGATTGGATTGGCCCGACGAAACTGCGAGGCAGGTTTTGAATATGCACCATGTAGAGGTTAAGACGGAGCCTGTGTTGTTGTTGCTCCATGTGCCGTCGCTCCATGTGCCGTCGTTGCTCGCCGTGCTCGGTGGGGGATGAGTCAGCTGACCCCGCTGGTTGGTTGGCTGCCGTCAGATGACAAAGTAAGGCAGGAAAGGCATGTGTGCAACCCAACATCCTTCTCTACCTTCTCGATTCTCTACAACATTTCAAAGGCAAACACATTTTGCTCGACCGTCGCCTCATCGCCTCATCGCCTCATCGCCTCGCCGCGCAACCACGCTTGGTTTGCTCTCCATGCGTCCCTCACGTTGCTTTGCAACCTTGATTGCCAACCCGGTATAACACGGACATGGCCAGTATCGACCGGTACAGGCCTCCGCGCGAGGGCTATCAACCACCCAGTCTGCCCGGAGGAGGCTCCCGCGCCGACGCACCCCATCGCTCTCCTCACCTGCGCGAGGTGCCGCCAGCCGCTCCTACTCCTCCCCAGCATAGTGCGCGAACCTCGCCTCCGCGGCCGCACGCCACGAACCTCTCGCAGCGGTCGCCAGGCTTGCAGTCCAGCCGCCATCGATCCGTTGCCGCGACAAATCAGTGGTCGTTCACGTCCGAGGAGGTCCAGAGCACACCGAGTGTCGTCGATGGGATTTCACCCTCGGAGGAACGGCTCCGACGAGCCAAGGGCGTCAATTTCATCTACCAGGCAGGTGTGATGCTAGACTTGCCGCAAATCACCTTGTGGGTCGCTGGAGTCTTCTTCCATCGATTCTACATGCGCTTCAGCATGGTGCAGGAGAAGGGCGGTATTCATCACTACGTAAGCACGCCATGCCGTCTGCCCAGCCTGCCTGTCTACCCGTCTACCCCGGCTTCCCGCCTCGGGGTGAGGCTGGCAAACCGAGGTGGTCGCTCCGGCCGAACAACATCATCTTGCTGACTTGCTCTCGTGATAGAATATTGCTGCCACTGCTCTTTTCCTTGCCAACAAGGTCGAAGAAAACTGTCGCAAAACAAAGGACATCATCATAGCCGTCGCCAAGGTGGCGCAAAAGAACGCGAAGCTCATCATTGATGAGCAGAGCAAAGAATACTGGCGGTGGCGAGACAGCATCTTAACTTATGAAGAGGTCATGCTGGAGCAGCTCACCTTCGACTTGATGATCGATAACCCCTACCGAAACCTGTTCGAACTGCTGGAAAAACTGGAAATTGTCCACAATAAGCATCTGAGGCAGGCTGCCTGGGCGTTCTGCAACGATGCCTGCTTGACGGCAATTCCTCTCCTTGTCGAGGCCAGGAATGTTGCCGTTGCGGCCATCTTCTTTGCCAGCGTGCATGCCAGCCAGCCGATTGACGATTTCAATGGAGAACCATGGTGGAAGTACCTGGACGGGGACGAAGATTTATGCACCAAAGCCATCGAAGTGATGCGTCAGTTTTACACGGAGAATCCGCTTAGAAAGCAGAATCCGTCGTTACCCTCGCCCGCTTTTGATCTGGAAAACACCAGAAGGCGTGCGGATACACTATTGAGCCAGCCGGACACCCTTTCCTCAAACGGCACGCCCATGGAGCATGAGAGACCCAGTCGCAGCCGCAGTCCAGCGCCGCGAACAAATGGCGCGGACTCGGGTGACACGGGTATGCTGAGGTCGCCGACCAAACGAAAGGACATGGACACCTCTCATTCACTTGAGCAAGAGAGAGCGGAAAAGCGAGCCAAAATCTCGGAAGATGAGGGCGAGCTGTTGGAGGACTGAAAAATGGACAGGATAGTCAATTTTGCCGTTGAGTGACTATTGGTTTTTGTTTTGTTACGGATTGGGTTCTTCTTACATTGGCGTTTCGGATGAGGGTCAGATTCCAGGTCTTTGCACTCTTGCCGTGGATGATATCACTAGGTACTGCAGGGTGTCATTCTGTAAAGTGCTGTTTTCTTTTGCCTTTTTTCACTGCTCTCTTTGGTTTTTCTTTTCTTTTCTTTTTTTTCCTTATTCGGGTTTCCACGTCTGTATCTAGCATAATGCGGCGTCAGGGGTTCCATGATGGCTCCGCGGACTATCGAACAGATTGGGTAGTCACAGTTCAGTCGCGGAGGAGACAGCAAACAAATGTGAAATTGACAATTTTCCAAGTCCCCAGTGACCTGTCGATACGGCGGTCAAGGTCCAAACCAGGGTCCGGAATGCAATCAGTCTAGCGTAAATAGTGATGACATGATTCGTGAGGCAAAGAGACAGCAGATAAACGGCAACCTGGCAACGGAATCCCGAGCTCAAGCCACAGGGTAGCACATTGTCACCACAACTCCACGAGCTGCCTCTCGAGGGAGCCGCGCCTGGCTGCCAGGCAGCCATGGCCCGTCTCCCTCGTCCCCAACCTCACTGCCCACCAGCCCACCGCGGCTGCCCACGCTCGTCCCCCACCACGCATCTGTTCTCGCCCGCGCAGATTCTGCCGCAGCCCACCACACCGCCCCCCACGCCCACTATATATATATCCCGCCCGCCCGCCGTTTCTTTTAGAATTTTTTTCTCCTTTCTTCTTTAGCTCTCTTTGCCTTTTGGCTTAGATCAAGTGTAGTATCTGTTCTTTTCAGTTTAATCTCTGAAAGGTCCCTATTGGGACCAATCGTGATTATTCTTATTTTTGGCTTTGGATGGTTTCCTCTGTGCTTGCACATGATTCCGTCCACAGTGTCCCTGGTATTACACTGCCTCCAGGTGACGCGAAACCTCTTTTTTCTCTTTCATTGCTTGCGCGGGCGTGTCCGGCGTGGCGAAGAAGGACGACTGTGAGATGTTGAAAGTTATATGTAGAGATGCTTCGAAAGCTGTAGCAACGCGTTCTTTTAAGTTTCTGGTTTGTTTACTGGCTCAGGTCGTGCAACATATTTCGTACTGTCGGACAAACCCTGCTTGACTGTTTTACCGTGAGAAGTCGTGTCACAGCCACTAGCATTACACTGCCTACCGTCATGTTCCACACCATGTTCATCTTCCATCAACACTCCCGTTTATTATCCGCCACTCCCGCATCTCAGCCTCGAGGTAAACAAGCGTAGACTCAGGAAAGGCAGAAGCGCCGCCGCATCCATGGGCATCCCGTATTAAACGCCACAGCAACAGAAGACCACGCGAATCTGCTCTTAACCTCGAGCCAAAAAAAAATACACCATTCCCCGCTCGTTCACGCCCACGCCACGGCCCCGAATAGCCTCCCCACGGTCTCGTTCCTGGTGTTGTGGCGACTTCCCCCCCTCCTCCTCCCACCTCGTCCCACGTATCGGGCTTAGCGCCCCTCGATTCCTAGCCGTACGAGCTCGTCGAACCAACCCCACCCAAGCTACCTCCCAACTTTTCGCACCGACAAAAGCAGACCAGCAACAAGGCCGTCTGGCGTCTTCACCCGCGCCCAAACGAGCACTCGCAAACCCGGCTCCCGCGAGAGCTGCTCCTAGCCGCTCCTTGCTCGCTCAGCACCGTCGTCATCACGCCAGCAAGTCCTAGGCGCCGTGGGCAAACATGGCCACGTTGGGAGGCTATCTGAACAGTGCGTTGCGAAAAGACCAAAACGACAACACTCCGTCCCTCCCCAAACGAGGGCTTCGATTTACGAGCAGAACCTCTTGCTTTGCGCGGCCGTCTAACCTTTTTGTTCTCGACCCGCAGAGAAAGTCCTCGTCGTGACGGCCGATTCACGAGTCCTGGTCGGCACGCTCGCGGCATGCGACCAGTCTACAAACTTGGTATAGCCCACCCAGTCCTTCCGTCTCTATTTTTTTTTTTTTTAAAAAAAAAAAAACACACTGCATGCTTGGACGGCCCGCGTAAGAATGGGCGAAGAAAAAAAAAGTATAAACGAAAGACCGCTAATGGATTCGTTCTTCGTTGGAGGCGGCGCGCAGGTCCTAAAGGAGACGGAGGAACGCGTCATTCACGAACCCGATGACCACGAACCTTCCGAAATACATCCCTTGGGACTATATCTCGTGCGAGGAGACAATGTATGCTCTGTGGGATTGGTGGATGAGAAGCTCGATGAGAGCATCAACTGGGCGGAGGTGAAGGGGTCGGAGATAGGAGGCATCAAGCACATTTAGGCGTTCTCTTTTCTTTTTCTTTTCGCTTTTCTCTTTTTCTCTATTTCCATCCCCCCTTTCTATTTCTTTTTGTTCTTTCGCTTTTTTTTTTTGTTTCTGTCTACCACGCCTCGGTATGAGCGCGCTGTGGTTGGCGAGGTGCGAATGTATTCAGACATGATGGGACAAGCTTTGATGGCATCCGGATGGCGTTTGAAGGCGTTGCGGGACTGGGCGGGGCTGAGATGCGTTTGCTTACGATCCTGGCGATTAGGTCAATTTGCGCCCTTACAGAGTGGATAGTGCTTGGGACAACCTGTGAGAGCGGCCCGTGTTGGAACGGAGGCTGGAACTCTGGCCGTGGAGCTTTTGTGAGGGAGAAGATGTTTTCGAGACTTTAAAACGCCTGTATGCTTTACCGCCTTTCCTTCTCTTCGTCTTCCACTACTAGTACCCAAAAACTCGTTTCATCCACACCTCCTTGAAGATGTCTTCACCAGGTGACTCGACTATTCTATTCACTCTGTTGCCCTTGAGTACGCTCATCCAACCCATGGTATCGCCGTGAACACTGTCGTTGGCAATGACGTTGACGTCCTCGCGAGGGTCTATGGCAGCCAGGGCCGCCAACTCGGCAGGCTTCGCTCGAAGTCTGTTGTCCACGACATGCATGCCACGCGTCCATTGACCAGAGGTTTCAACCCTAATGTCCTCTAACTTGGGCGGGAACTTCCATCTAGCATCGTCGTGGGTCAACATGTACCAGACCGGCAGGGGATCGTGCAGGGAGAGTCCCGCTTCGCTGCCGTCGCCCAGCATCTTGTCAATCTGATTGAATGCCCCGTTGATGAAATGTGACGTCCAGGTCGCAAGAGGACTGCCTGCATCGAGGTATGGCCGGATCTGCTCAGAGAAGAAGGTCCTGGTGATGAGATGGGGCGTGGTGATATCCAGGGGAGCAAGTGTCAGCTTCAGCTGTCGGGACAACTTGGCCGGGTAAGCTGGGAGGGTGGACATGTTCTGGGGAAGAGGAGGCATGGTCGAAGAAGGCGTGTATGAGGTTAGTGCATACACGCGGGCAGCGGCAACGGCATCAGCATAGCAGTTGAACTCGGCCACGGGCGTGACATTGCCCTCGACGTTAACGGCGCCGCCCATGACGACAAGTTCCTTGACCCTGAGAAAGGCCTCTGGGTCCTCCGCCGCTGCGAGGGCGACGTTGGTGAGAGGGCCGACTGCACAGATGGAGACGGTGTCAGTAGGGTTTTCCTTCAGGATCCGTAGCATCTCCTTATGGGCTGGCACTTTCGACGGCCTGAAAAACGGGGAGGAGGGACTGGCGTCCGTTGAAGCGCCGTCTTCATTGTGGAACAAGGTCTTCCAAGTATCGGCAGGGCTTAAATGCGGGTGAGCCTCGTGGACGTTGTGTAGGCCGTCGAGGCCGTCTAAATGTAGCGTCAGCCATGTCGTTCAATTAGGTCCCTAAGGAGAGCCCCCCCCCCCTTTTTTTTTTGAAACAAGTTCCTGATTTTCTCTGTTCTCCTGATTCTTGTTTTTCCTTGTCCCGTGCTGTACGAGAAAAGCACATTGGTCTTTTCTCATGAGCGTGTGGCGTGCGGGCAAGACCTACGAAAATAGTCGGCCATGAGGCTTTCATCCTCCAGGGCGTGCTCTGGCCCGACGGCAACGACCGGCTTGCTTTTCTTCATGGCCTCGTAGCCCTCGAGTCTGCCGGTGGACTTTCTCCACTCCAATTCCTTTTCCAGGACGTGGAACATGGCAACTACGTTTCGGAGACAACTAGACAGCTTGCCAAGAACAAGAGGATTACAATCATAAGATCAGATACCAGATCAAGGACAAACGCTACAAACAACCAAAAGCGTGAGTGAAAGCGCCTTACCTCTGCAGAGGGACGTTCCCATATGTCACGGACAACATCACCACATCGACTTCTTCGGGAGAGGCGCTCAAGGCAAGAAGCATGGCCATGACATCATCGACCCCTAAGAAAATAAAACAGAAAAGAAGGAGTCAGATCAGAAGCGATGATAACGTCCGATAGTGAAACGATCCAAACTAGACTGCTGCTGGTGTCAATTCCAGGGACTTGTCATACCGGGATCGGTATCAATGATGATTTTCCGAGGCGCCATCTTTTCACTGGACACAAGAGTGGCAGACACGATAGGAATGGCCAAAAAAGAAACGAGATGCAATGCCGAGAATAGCCAAGAGAGAATTCAATGCAAAAGAATCCGTCGTTGTGAAACGCAGATGGTTCGCCAGGCGCAGGATGCAGATGAGATGATGTCGTGACACTCTGGGACCCAGCTTACGTTCAGCCAAGGCGGGGTTCTCCTTACCTTCCCCCCCTCCGGTCTCCTGACTGTGCGTGACGGCGGCGCCGAGGACAAGTCTGGTCCATACTTTTTGGGATGATTGTGCGCAACGCACGACCTTTGTCGTTTATCAAGAAAGCCAGGCCTGCAAAGGTTTGGTCTTCTGCATCGTTCAAGATCGAATCATCATGCCAATCGTATGGATGTTGTGTATGTACTCCTACCTACCAGGGAGGCAGCACTTATCGGTACAGAGCGGGGTCATGAGTAATTCTAAACCTTTTTACAACAAAATTGTATGGCAGAATGTTCGGAAATACCCGCACTTTTATACATGTAGCAACAGAACGGAAAGCAGCATCCGCCGAGGTGTCGTGGGTCTAGGAAGTACCTAAGTACCTAGGTACTTGTGCCGAGAAAGTAACCACCAGATATGCACTTGCCCTGAACGCCCTAGCGAGGAGACCTTAGTCACCATTCCGCTGAGTTGCCATACGTGTACGCCCCACTTATTCGTACGGTAGTGAGCGGCTTATGCCACCCTGGCTGCGCCTGGCTCTATGTGGCAACCTGGCCTAAACACTCTTGAGCTCCTTGCTTAACCGCTTTGGGCCATTCAGATTTCAACATTCAGGGACTTTCAATCTCACACAGAACTTGTCTTCCCTCCTTTTTCCTGCAAAAGGTTTCCCGCTTCGTTGGACCAGGTGGCTTCTATTCAAATATCTATCAGCCGACCGCCCCTGCCCTCCATCGCCGCAAGTCACAATTTTTCTCCCTTTCTCATCTTGAAGCTCCCTCTATGCTCGTCCACCAAGGTTGAACCCCACCATCACCCCCTGATCCAAGAGGGATCAGGACATTCATCATCCTTGTACCAGAAGGCATTTCCTCAACAAGAAACTTGCGCAATTCATCCCACGTTCATCACGACGACGTGAACTCGAGTTCCCGTCTCTACTGCAGGGCACCCGAGTGAAGCAATCTATACTCTTACCATACCTCTTGGCAGAAGATCGACCGCCTGCGATAGGCAGCACCACCTCTTCACCATCTGCCATTGTCCGCCTTGTGGCCTAATCGACTCTCGTTCATCTCCAACCGTCGACTTGATCGCATCGAGAATAAACAAAGCGACCGGTTCTTCCCATCTCCATGGCGAACGTGACGGAGAACGACATGAGCTATCTTTACACAATCGGCGGCTACGCCGCTGTTTTTGGGGTTGGCTATGCCGCCTATCGTATCTCTACTCGCAAAGGCAACAAAAGAGCAACAACCGTCCCTTCTAAAGGCGCCAAGAGCCCACAGGCAGAAACTCGCAAGGAGGACAGAAAGAAGAAACAGCGCCTGGAGCATTTTGCCTCGGGAGCACACGATGCTGCCAAGGCGAAAGCGAAACCCGAAGAGGTTGCCCCATGGCCAAGACATGCTGTCGAGGATACCTCGGACGATGGTGTTGACAATCGCGAATTTGCAAGACAGCTAGCCAAGGCGAAAGAGGGCAAGAAGTTTGCCAGCAAAGCTGAGAGTTCAAAACGCAAAGAGAAGTCTGTGAAGCAATCTCAAGCAAACAAAATCAACAATAGGCTTTCCGATGACAAGCCCTCGGATGCGGGCGCGGACGCGGATGCAGACGATGATCAGTCTCCCATTGAGTCCCCCGAGATCCAGCCTGCGGATGTCGCTGGGGTGAGTGACATGCTTGAACCAGCCCCTGCCGGGCCCTCTGTGCTGCGCATCACCGATGCGGACAAGGTCAAGGAGAAGAAGCCCAAGGCTGCCAAGGCCCCCGAAAAGACGGAAACAAAGAAGCAGCGCCAAAACAGAAAAAAGGCCGAAGCTGCAAAGGAAGCCCGGGAGGTGGCAGAAAAGGAGCGCAAGTCTCTGGAGGAGAAGCAGCGGCGCACAGCCCGTATCGCCGAGGGCCGAGCCGCCAAGGATGGCTCTCAGTTCTCGGCATCGACGAACGGAGCCAATTCCTGGACCAATGGAGCTCCCAGTGAAGGCAAAGCGAATCCCTCTGATGTTGGCGAAGTTCTCCATCAACCCTTGGACACGCGGGAGGAAGCGGCCGCCCCCGCTGCCGCCCCCGCTGCTTCTCCGGCCAAAAAGCCCGCCGTCGCGACTAAGCCCAAGGATACTTGGATGTCCTCCCTGCCCTCGGAAGAAGAGCAGATCGAAATGCTTAAAGACGAAGGTGACGAATGGAGCACAGTCCCGGTCAAAGCCTCGAAGAAGGCCAAGAAGTCCATTGACTCAGGGGATGACGGCAGTAAGCGACCTGCTGCTCAGCCCCATCAGGCTGCCAAGCCTTCCACTTCGGGAAATTTCGGCTCTTTCTCTGCTCTAAAGGATGAAACGACGATCGAAGCGGAAGACGAGGAAGAGTGGGATGTCTGATCCGTTGGCGCGACAATCGCCACCATCTCCCCTCACGGCAAGGCCATTACCCCAAGCAAACAGACCATCTTTGCCTCTGGTTCGAGACATTTCATGGGTTTTACCCAATCCTGTATACCAGCAATGCTATTTCCGTGGTCTACCATAACCTCTCTATGTTTTGCGTCATGTTTTGCGTTACTTGAGCTTTACTTTTTTCTCTTCTTCTTTGACCTCTCCTATCCCTTCTTGGTCGACTAGATATGGTCAATGGCATACGGGTAGTGAAAAAAAAACCTTTTTAAAAAAATAAAAAAAAAATAAAAAAAAAGAAAGGGGGAAGAAAAGGGGAAGAAAAAAAGAGAAGAAAAATAAGAGATATCGGACGGGGCCGCAAAATGAGGAATCGGGCTTCTTGTACTATTATCAGATGAGGGAACAACAAGGAGTATCAGTGCAGGTCGGTTCCTTTGTTCAATGAGGGTAAAAGTAAAGGCAAGTGGTAGGATTCTTGTTCATCAAAACAAATCAGAAAAAAAAAGAAAAAAAAAGGCGAGGCTGTGGTTCGAGCAGAAAATACGTCTATTTGTGTCAATTACATGTGATCTGCCAACCAAAAAAAAAAGGGGGGAGGGGTTGGTTAGTTGGGAAAAGTTAAATTTGAATGTGGTAGTCAGGGCAAGAGCAACGTATTGTGGCAAGCCCGTGGACGGCACACGTCTCGAGTTGTTTGTGTAGCTTCTTTGCCATTGAGCCGGATGACGACTTAGGTTGGAAAAGAAACAAAAAAAAAGGAGCAGAAGAGAAACTCGAATGGTTTGCGTCTATGAGCTTGAAACTACCCAAGTGCTGCGGCTCGTGATGTGGTGCAGTGATGCCGATGGGGGCCACGGGACTCATTCACGTCACTGATGGAAGGACGGATGGAAAGCAGACATGATGTCTGGTCGGATCATTGATGCATCGACTCACCGGTGGTGGCGGCCAGCGCACCAGACCAGACCAGTCCGGACCAGTGGCCTGCGCCCCGCTGGGCGTCTCCCATCGGGCGCCTGGCACGAGCTCGTAGCGCACCAAGATGGACGGACGTGGAAGCGTGGATGGATGGATGGATGGATGGATGGATGGATGGATGGATGGGTTCGGGGACTCGGAGATCCGGGGAGACCCCCAGCCATCAATGATCAACGATCAACGATGAATGATGAATGATGTATGATCAAATAGCTCAATGATGGAAAAGAGACCCCATGGCATCCCGTGGCACCCCGCGGCAATCCATGGCAATCATTGGCCCCCCGTGCTGTGGCCGCATCCTGCCCTCGATCTTCCTCGGTCCTGAAAATTATGCCAGCGGCCAGACGGGGTCCGCCCAGGCCGTTGCGCTCGTGCTTCATGCGTGCGGGCAGCTCGTCGGCGGTCCACCGCGCATGTGGCTTCCTGCGCAGCCTCCATTTGTTAACGCCACTGAGGCCATTCGATGGGGGCCGCTGGGGCAGGCGCTGCTGGGGATGCTCGGACGGGCTGGGCTGGGGGGCTGGGGAACCATTGAAGTCGGGGCGAGGCCAAGCCCGATGCGGCAAAAAGCAGTCCTGACTGGTGGTCCGGTCCGGCTGCCATTGGAAGGTACGACGGATGCATCATCATCAAGTAAGTAAGTACCTGGTATCAGCGGACACACACACACACACACACACTCTCTCTCTCTCTCTCTCTCTCTCTCTCTCTCTCTCTCTCTTTTATTTTTTTTATTTTTTTTTGCCTCTCGATCCAGCGCCTAGCGCCCCAGCGTCCATTGCCTCCTCTCGATTCCGATACGCACCAGGCCGCACCAGGCCGCACCAGACGAGACGGCACCGTCTGGGCCCGGGTCCCAACGCCCACCGCGCACGCGCACACGCACATGGAATCCATGGCTGGTGGGTGCTACAGGCACCGAGACCCGGCCTCCGAGACCCCCGACCCTGCAGGAGCGTGCATGTGCATGTGCATGTGCATGTGTGCCTGAGAGTGCCTGCCTGTGCTCCGCCTTGATCGGACTGGAGGAGACGGCTGGAGGAGAGGGCGACCGGACAACGCACCGTGGACGTTGACAGCATTAGCATTGAGCCCACTCACTGTGCCTCGCACGGCGCGTTACTCGTCCGCTCGGGTGGCTTGTCTGACCTGGCCGACCTGGCCGCTCCCAGCCACTGCTAGCCACTGCTAGCCACTGCCAGCCACTGCCAGCACCGCTGCCCAGTGGCATCCGAAACAACCAGCGCTTCTTTCCCATTTCCCGCCAAATTCGTCTCCCTGCCCAGCGTCAGGCGTCATCAATGTCATTTCTTCCCTCAACTCCTTCATACCCTCCGTATCCGAGGCGCCACCATACGTGCCCTGTTGCTTTTTTCTTTTCTTTTCTTTTCTTTCTTCTCTTCACTTCTCTTTCCTTTCTTCTTCTTTCGTTCTTGCCGTCTTCTTTCCCCCTTCCTTCTTCTCTGGATTGGAACATCCCTCGCTTGCCGCCGTTATTCCCCGCCTGGCTAATTCGACAAGGTTTGGGCCGGGACAGCCGTTCCAGCAGCCCCTTTCCTCATCCAGAACCCACAGACGCGCCGACACCGTCTTTCGCATCGTCTCTCTTCCCTTGCTCGGCCGACGACCCAACATTACCCTCGCATCTCCAGACTATACCGAGACCCGACATCTTCGGCTGTTCGTCCACAAGGCCCGAATCCCGACGTGCTTGCTTTCTCGATTTCTCCTCTTGTAGAGAGAATTAGCAAAGAAGAAGAAAAAAAGAAAAAGAAATAAGAGACAGAAGACAAAAGAAGAAAAGAAGAAAAAAGAACACCTCAAGTAAATAAAATATTTTTTTTTTAAAAAAAAAACCTGCGCCCATTGACAACCCTCCGAAACATCACACCATCTCTTCCTCCAGCCTAAACGAAGCAAACTACGTGGCCAGTTCCTGTTCGCACTCTCGGCCTCTCATGTACTCGTAACGGCACGGGCTTAGTTGAAAGACCAGGTTGGAAGCAGGGAAATACCCTGACGACAAAAAAAGAAAGAAAGAAAGAAAGAAAGAAAGAAAAAACACCACGTCATGTCCTTGCCTGTTGCCTTCCAGTCCGCTGTCTTCTACTTTCTCGCCTGCACGCCATGTGCCAAAGTACGCCATCGACAAAAGGCCAAGACGCAGGCAAAGAAGGAGAGAGTAGAAAAGTCCAAGATCGAATCAGAGCAGCCCGGTCTGTACCGGCACCCGTCTCCCTTCAACACGAATCCCTACTGGCAAGACGAAATCAACATGGGCCCCAGCTTACCCAAGAAGGCCGCCAGTAAGAACCCAAGTCAGCGAGGACTGACCAGCTCCGGCCGAGAGAGCATAACGCCTAGCATGTCCGAACACACAACCGCCGGAGGCGGTCGAACACCTTTCAGCGACAGCGCCACCGTGATGCCGCCAGACGCCATGTCAGAAGACTGGAACCGACAACGCGGCTACCAGAGGGAAGACGAAGAGCTCTGGGGCCAGTGGTCTGGGCTCGGTCCCGGGTCCCCGAGCAAGCTGATGGACGCCTTTTCCAAAGCCCGCGACTCTGCCGGCCGTTTGATCGAGTCGACGCTTGGAATCGAAAAGGAGGTCACGGACCAGGAACGGCGAGACTTCTACCTATCCCCCAAGAACCCTCCGGTCAACGAATACCATCCACCCGTCGTGAGCAGCAAACCCCCGCACAGGGATGCCCGTAAATGGATGCTGCAACCGCCCCCGTGCGCCAAGATTATGGAGGGCAAAGTGCCCGTCGCCCGTGCCGTCAGCTCTGCGAGCAGGTCGAGCGCCAGAACGCTGACCAGTGACGATGGCTACCTTGGGCGTAACCTGCGGGAAAAGATGGTCAGGGAGCGAATGAGGAAAGAGAGCAATCCAACCGAGGTCGAACTGATCGAGTCTCTTTTCGCCACGCGCAGCAATCTCTCCATTGGGCACGCTCGAAGTCGCAGCTTGTCTTTCAATGATTCCGACGATTCCATTGACGGCAATCCTTTCGAGCGTCGTCGCAGCCGTCGACTCATGCCGGTTCCCGCTCCACCCACGATCGAGTCGGACGACGATAGCGAGCCGATCCCCTCGATACAAATGTCCAAGACGGCCAGTCATTCCAGCCATGCCAGTAACCTGGCCGGGTATGCCGCGCGACGGCCGAAGTCGCGGACCCTTGCCAGCTCGGACGGCGGCAGTAATCGTCGTACCTTGTCCAGAAAGGCCGGAAAACGGCAAAAATCAATCAGGAGCAGAAACAGTATTTGGGTCGACTCTCCCGTAGGAGACGATACCGATTAGGGGTGGTCGCATCAATGACTTGAGACTTTTTCAGGCGTCTTGCAGGAGTCTTGTACTGCATAGTCATGGAGTTGGTCCTTGTTTCCTTATTTTCTTGTTTTGGGAAATGCGGGTTTCTCTCGGCATTTTGTCCCCCCTCCCTTTTTTTTCCTTCACCTCTCTCCTATAGAAGAGAAGGGAAAGAAAAAAACAAAAAGGAAAAACGAAATATTTCTTTGATGTACATAGTTATGTTGTTGCGTTTGTTTGATGTACATACATACATACTTGCGTTGTTGCGTTTGGGAGCGTATCGCACGGAGTAGTTACTCGACCTCTTTCGGAATGCAATTGGAATACTTGTAGACACGCGGCTCCCCCTCCATATACGCGGCAAGCGCTAGGTTGAGAAGCAAAAAGGCAACCCGAATGGCATCGTGGTTCGTGGTATGGCGCACATGGCGCTCATGGAGCCGCAGAGCACTTGGCTGCCCTCCATATATCGGCAGCATGTACGCTGCGGCCTAGAAACCTCCTACCTGGTGAAAATAATACACGAAGCATTTCTTTTGATCAGATGACAAGAATTTTCTCAAAAAAAACTTTAGAGTATACGTCGGCCGGTCCGTATCGAGTGTCGGAGGAGATTGTTCCCTTGGTCATGACGTCGGTCGAGCAAGGCTCAGCTCAGTCCTCGGCGTCGTCTCAACGATCCTCACAGGTGCACCCCGCCATCTTCTCCATTGTCGTCCAAATCCCGCATCCTCTCTTCCACGGCCCGCCTCAGCTCGTCGTCACTCCGTCCGCCCCCGTCCGCCCCCGAGCTCCTCTGCGACGCCAAGCGCATCTCGCCATTCCGAATCGTCCCCGTCTGGAAGGTCCCATCCGTCCAGGCAGAATGCAACCCCTCCGCGTCCTCCGGGCTCCGGGCGCCGCGGCCGTTCCCCCGCGGACTCTGCGCTCGTGCTCGCGCGACGTCGTCCTCGCTCCGGAACTCGGCCCAGCTGATCCCGCGGGCCTCGACCTCGGCCCGGACCAGGGCGATGCGCTCCGCCATGCGCCCCATGACGGCGTCGTTTTCCCTCATGGCCTCGACGCAGTCCTGGTCGGGCTGGGGGTTCGCGTTCCCGCCCAGGACCGTGGCGGTGCCTTCGGCGAAGGGCCGGAGCTGGTCGTTGGAGTATTGGAGGTGGGCTAGTGAGTTGCGGATCTCGAGGACCTTGAGGTGGAGCATCGACAGGGAGAGGTCTTTGAGGGCGGCGGCGAAGCGGGAGGGGGATATGGGTCGGGTGTCGGCGGACATGGTGGGTTTTTTTTTTGCTTCGCCCCCGTCCTCTTGTTTTTGTTTCGGGCTCGTTTGGGAGGATTCTGCGCGTGGTGAGAAACGGTGGGTTTTGCGAGTCGTGCTTTTTTCTTTTTTCTTTTTTGGTATATGACAATCGAGGGGTGTTGACGGAGTGTATCAGGCAGACGGGCCGCGAAAAGGGGAGGAGAAGAAAAAATGACGAGGCAGACGTGTGACGACGTCGGCGGTTGGTCACGTAGCTACTAGGTAGGTAGGTACTGTGTGCGGGCAGGCAGGCAGGCAGGCAGCTTTGGTGGGGTTGGCGTCGGGGCCCGTTTCGAACTAGCCATGATGGGCGACGGGGCGAGAACTTTGAGACGCAAAGCGCACGTGGCCCTGTTTTCTTCTTCTTCATCTTCGTCCTCGTCTTCGTCTTCGTCCTCGTCTTCTCTCTCACGACTTCTGGACCTTGCGACAGCTTGTGCCGTTTCACGCGGCCGGTGGTGCTTGCGGCGGGATGAACGTGCTTTCCATGGGCTCGGCGCCGTGTGTGTTCTTGAGGGCGGCGTCCCGTCGGGTCGCGGCGATGACGACGACGACGACGACGACGACGACGACGACGCTCAAAGACAAGGGTGGAATGCGGTTCGCGACGCGATGGCTCTCGAAAAGCATCTGCTCGCCGTCGGGACCAAGTAGCGCGTCGTTTCTCCCATATGCGTCGACTACGCGGATGCGGCCTGCGCCTGGCTCGATGCATCATCCGCCGTGTATTCGGCATCGAATGATCTTCTCGGCGTCCAAGCCCAGGATTCTCCGCCACTACGAGGATGTCCCGAAGGACTATCGCGACCAGACCGGCCTCCCGTTCGGCCCCCGCGATCTCGCCGACGACGAAATAGCCCGCGTGTTCGGACGAGGCATGGACTCTGCGGCGGGCAATCGCCTGTTGCGGATCCTGCACGGTCGACGGGTGGCAGGCACGCTGGAAGACCCGGCCTTTATGGTGCACACGGCGCAATATCCCGATCAGCTCATCGCCAGTGGTCTCGAGTACCTGCGGCAGAACGTCCCGGTCAACGAGGTGCTGAACGCAGGCCTCCGAGCCGAGGACGAACTGAACCAGATGGACCGGGAGATGGCCGAGCGAGAGGCGCGGGACAAGTCGGACGAGGACGCGCGCGGCGTGGGCAGCGACGCGCCTGTTACGGCGCCGGCCGATCCGGTGTACGGACAAAGCGCTTTCGATCAGATCCGCGCGCGGAACGTGGCCAGGCAAAAGGCTCTGGACCGGGCAGCCGAGGAGCAGCGCCTGGCGCGGGAGGCCGCGCTGGCCGTTGGCGTCGCCGGACCGCTGGCCAAGCGAGGCGAGGACGGCGCGCGGGCGATTACGAACCCCAAGGTTCGCGAGTACTACGACAAGGCACAGTCCGACCTGGAGGCACCGCCCGACCTGAAGGCGTGGGAACGGATTCTGCCGTCTGCGACGCTGGTGGCGCTGGTGCTCGGTTTCCTGGGCGCCGTGGCCGCCGTCTACGACGAGCCGACGCCGCGATACCGGCTCCTCCGCGACGTGTCGACGGCGCACGCCACGGTCGGGACGCTCATCGCCCTCAACGCGCTCGTCTTCCTGGGCTGGCGCGTGCCGCCCCTCTGGGCCGCCTTCAACAAGTACATGATCTTCGTCGTCGCGACCGTCAAGCCCGTCACGCTCTTCACGGCCGTGTTCTCGCACAAGCAGTTCAAGCACGTGCTCGCCAACATGGTGCCGCTCTGGTTCGTCGGCACGGCGCTCCACGACGAGCTCGGCCGCGCCGAGTTCCTCACCCTGTATCTCGGCTGCGGAGCCCTGGGCTTCCTCGGCAGCCTTGTCACCTACACCCTGCGCGGCTGGCTGACCGTCACGTCGCTCGGCGCCTCGGGCGCCACGCTGGGCCTCTGCTCCGCCTACTTCTGGGAGCACCGCACCGACGGCTTCCGCATCCTGGGCCTGCCGCCGGACGGCGTCCACGGCATCGTGTTCCTGGCCCTGATGATGGCGATGCAGCTCGCCGCGTTTGGGAGCACCATCAAGCTGAGGGTGGACATTGCCTCGCACCTGAGCGGCATGGTGGCGGGGATCCTGGGCATCGAGGTCCTGCACAGGATTGCGCCGAGGCGAACGAGGCCGGGCGACGGCGACGGCGACGTGCCGGCCTCGAGGGAGGTGATTGAGGTTTGGGGCGCTGGGAAATAAGGGCGACGCGTGCGCGGGACTCGGAGAACCGGGCGTTTGCATGGCATAGATTTTTTTTTAGGTTTTTTTTTCTTTTCCTCTTCATTGATGTGCATCCATCCATTGCTTGTGACTGATCTTGATTCCATCCTGCTGCGATCTGTTCCTGCCAAATCCAGTGGGCTGTCCGAAAGGCCGCCTGACGAAATGGGTTGGAGACCACGCATGCTCTGACCTCATCGGATCCTGCACGCATAGTCGGCACGAGCACGACGCCCTCGACTACCGACGAGCGTCTCTACCTTTATACAGAGGCGACAGATAGACCGAGAGTTGTTCAGCTAGCTAATCCGATAGTTGTCGAGGATCTGGTCTGTCCACACCTTCGAAAAGAATGTAGTGATCAACCTCATGATGGTCATCCCCATGTCGCACAGTTTAGCCGGCCGACCAATCACCAGAGACGAGGGTTTTTTTTTTTTTTTTTTTTTTACGACAGTGGCGTCTCCTGGGGAACGGGAGCCAGGTGGGGATAACGCAGGGATGGACGCGGCCATTCCGGCTGCCATTTGTTCCTATTCGGCGCGTGGCCGTGTTTATCAGGGGGAGTTCTGGACGGCGGACAGGAGCTTGGGGGATCGTAAGGGTGTTGTTGAGGGGGATCTGAGTGTGGCTGGAAGGTTGCGAGTTGGGTAGGGTACGGGATTAAGCGAGTAATTTCTTTTTTGGAAAAGTGAGAAAATCTAACAAAGTGAAAGAGTGTAACAACCACAACCACAAGAACAGCGACAGCAACAACACAACCACGACAATAATAATTATAATAATAAATAAAATGTCAAAATAAAATGGTTTAAAAAATATCAAGAAAAAAAAGGTATTACAGAAAAGGGTTTGACTACAGGGAAAAAAAACACCCCTTGATGGAAACGTCATGACTGGGATCCCCAGCGGTCAAGAGTGAGTGCTTCGGACCTGGCTCTCCGTACGTGCACGACGCGGCCCCACATGTCCCTTTCGCCGCGTTTTTCATGTCTGGTGTGTTTTGCACCACACTTTCCAGTCCCCCCCCCCCCCCCCCCCCCGGCAGGCACGACCCACGACGAGCCGCCCAAGACAGCCGCTATGCCTCTCCCTATTCGCCTTCCGCCCCCCCCCCCAAGGCTTGTCCGACCAACTCCGCTTGTCTCGCCAACTCCAGCCGTGTCCGTCGACGACATTCCCACACACTGCTACGTACCTACCTACCTACTCACCTAGTCCACGCGTCTTTCTCCGTCTCGTCACGACCACTACCTCCGCACTCGAAAATGACAAACATTGGATCCGATGAGCAATAGATTCTAGTTCGACTTTTGAGAACCACAGGGACATTTCCTGACCGATCGCCGAGTTCCTGCTGCTTCGACGGCCGCCTCACTCGCGCGGAACAGAGAACGTTGAGAGCCCCTGCCAAGCAAAACACGCAAACCGTTCCATTCGCGTCATGATTTAGTCCTTGGCCTTCTTCGACGCGTCCTCCTCCGAGACGCTCAGTTCCTCTGCCTTTCCCCCGCCATTTTCGCCGCTCTTGCTTTTCTTCTTCGCCTATTTCTCCCACAACTCGCAATCTCAACTAGTGCTGTACAGGCTACTTGTCGTGGGTACCTACTCCTCACCCACCTGCTAAGTACCTGGGTACCTCTGCCACCACTTGGACACACTCCATCCGCCAAGTCGACGGAAAACCGCCATGGACGACACGCCGAGCCCGTTGTCTTCCACGACGACTTCCCCAGCGTCGTCGCTGCCCTCGTCGCCGCTGTCTCACCTCTCGCAAACGCCCTCTCTGCCCTCCACGCCCGACACGCTCGTCACGGCGCCAGGCACCGCCGACCGCTATCCTTCGCCTTCCTCCACGGCGGCATCCGGGACATCGGAGACGGGGTCCTCGGGCAAACAGGGAGAGCCTGCCGATGACAGCCCACGGCCTGCCAAGAAGAGACGCGTTACGCCCCCGCGCGAGCGCACCACCACATATCTTGACTTGTTGAAGCCGCACGAGGAGCTTACCCACGAAGACAGTTTCCACATGGAAAGATTGCTTACCGCGCTGCGCAAGAAGAAGAAGATTGTGGTTGTGGCTGGCGCTGGCATTTCTGTCTCTGCCGGCATACCCGACTTCCGCTCGGCAAATGGTCTCTTTGCCACGCAGCGAAATCAACACAAGGTCAAGGCGTCGGGCAAGCATCTTTTTGACGCGTCCGTCTACAAACACGAATCGTCCACCTTGTCCTTCCACAACATGGTCCGCGAGATGAGCGAGATGAGCAAGAATGCTCAGCCTACCCCCTTTCACCATTTCCTAGCCTCACTGGCCCAGGAGGGACGCCTGCTGCGACTCTACTCACAAAACATTGACTGCATCGACACATCAATGAAGCCATTGCAGACGCAGATACCACTGGAGCCCAAGGCGCCTTGGCCAGTGACCATACAGCTACATGGAAGCCTCGATAAGATGGTCTGTACCAAATGCGCCGACATCCAGCCGTTTGACGGCGGCCTTTTCGACGGACCGGAGGCTCCTCTGTGTGTCTCTTGCAAGAACCTCGATGAGGTGCGCACAGCCCATGCCGGCAAGCGCAGCCACGGAATCGGACGCCTCCGACCTCGCTTTGTTTTGTACAACGAGTTCAACCCTGACGAAGAGGCCATTGGCAACATCATGCGCGCTGATCTGAGGGCGCGACCCGATGCGGTTCTGGTGGTAGGCACCACGCTCAAGGTTCCAGGCACACGCCGACTTGTCAAGGAAATGTGTCAGGTCACCCGGGGCCGCAAGGACGGACTCACCGCGTGGATCAATATCGATTCGGAACCCAAGGTGCCCGATTTCAAAGACTGCTGGGACTTGGTGGTCAAGTCAAAGTGTGATAATATCGCCAGGCTCGCAGCGCTGCCACCATGGGATTGCGAAATCGGCGACGACTATCTTGTATCAAAGGAACAGGAACGACAAACGACATCGGCTCTTCCCTCCAAGATCGAAGTCTTGCTCGATGGCAAGCTCTGCGAAGGGCAAAATGCGCAGGCGATTCCCACTCCTCGCGCGAGCCCCCCTCCTGCTCTTGCTGTTGCTCCTCCTCCTCCTACTTCTTCTTCTTCTTCTGCTGCTGCTTCTGTGGCCGTCCCTCCCGCTCCTCCTCCCCGAGCACGGAAACCACTTCCACAGTCAAAGCAGACCGCACCAAAGCAGACCACACTGCCTTTTGCGGGCCAAAACCCAAAGCTCACAAAGTCTGGCAAGGTTGCCAAACGCGTTGGCAGGAAGCCCAAGGCACCTGTCAAGGTTTCGCCACCAGCTACGAACCCACTTGTGCAAACATTCAAGGCATCCAAGATTGTGGCCGATGTCGACGGCGCGGTTGCAAAGAAGAAGAAGCTTTCGGGCCGCTCACCTCTTCCAGACCGGAGGCCGCCCAAAAAAGAATCCGATGCGTCTTCGTCCTTGCCGTCGCCATGCAGAGTTGGCAAGACTGCCCAAGTCGTCCATGTTTTGGATGCGGCCAGCAAGTCGCCAACAAGTCCAACCTCGTCGGACCAAGAGCGGCAACAACGCCAGACAATCTCTCCGAAGTCTGTCCCCGAAAGCTTGCGCAATTTAATCGACGTGGCCTAGAGCTACTATGAGGAGGGAGGTGGCACAAAAATCCAATTCATTCGGTGAGGCGTTGGTGAAGAACTTTTGTGAATGCTTGGGATAGAGGACTGGGTGTTTTATTTCTTGGAGGCGTCTGTTCATCGGTCTTGTTTACAAATCGAAATTGGGTTGTTTTGGACGATGGATTTCTTCCGACTGTACTGTATATATGCATGCATGCGCGTCTCGATGGCCCGTCACCAGCACACGTCATTCTTCAAGACGTATGTAGGTTAGATGTGCGGCGTGGACCATTGCAGAGTTTTATTCTTACCATAATACTATTATCACGTTTCATATGCCGGTGGGTGCGGAAGGGAGGTGAATGAATGACAAGTTTCGATGGTGGTCTGGGCATACCAAGGCGTGGATGGATTTCTGCCTGGACGAAACATGACTGACTGTCTTGCGGATGGTGTCCTGTGATGGGATGCGTGGGCGTAGGATTCAAATCACCATCGGTCTTACCGAGTGACTTACTGAGTGGCTTTAGAGAAAGCCTACACTACTTGTCTGACTTGCCAATAATGTATTCCCATATTGCCTGCAAATATGATATCATATAGGGAAGAGGCGTATGATGCAAGTTATAATCCTTGCTTCTTACAGGGACATGTCTACAGCAAAAAGTCTGACACCATTCTTGAAAACGGGCACATCTCCCGATGCATTCCACACAAAAATAACAAGGCAGGCGTGCAAAAAGAAAAACAAAAAAAAACATACAACACCGGGGATTCGCTGGTCGTCACCGACCCAACTACTAATCCAGCGCTCACCAGATTATGCACCGGAGATCGGACGGGATCCACATTTGCCTGATGGCTATGGTCGTATGTGCCGGCTTCTGAATTATTTGTTGTTATATCGGTAGAATCTTATGGTGGCCTCGTCGAGTCAATTGTCCATGAGGACGCACCAAGGCGGATTGCCCCAACTTTTAGATCGACACATTGCGGGAAGGCCGAGGCGGCGACGCTTTGTTTGGCGTTGCCTACCGAGGTAAACCCGTCCTCCACACACCATCGAATTGCCTGTGCCACCATGCCATGCCACACGCCACACGCCACACGCCACACGCCACCCTGCATTCACAACGCGTGCCTTTGATAGGCCGTTGCCGATCGTGACAAGTCCCAAGCGTAACCCGTGGACCGTCTCAAGCAGACCTCATCCCTATCCTACTTGCCTCTACTTGCCCATTTTTACTCTCGAGCTCCGACGATAGGCTTCAAATTAGATCGCGACTCACTAAAAGAGTGCCACTCAGAGCGTCGCTCGCCAGACAATGAATCCCAGTTGACCATTTGCCACCATGCCCTCCGCCGCCAAGCTGAATCGTTCCGTCACTCCTCGAAAGCCGGCCTCTGCCTCTCACTCCAAGAAGCCAGCGAAACCAAATGCTAGCATTCTAAGCTTTTTCACGAAGACGCAGCGCCCAGAGGGTTCTCTGTTTGTTGGCGCAACCACGGACCTTGCCTCCAAAGATGAGGATATCTACGACCGACATGACGAGCAGCGCTTCAATGAACAGGACTCGCCAAACAAGAGAAGAAGGCTCAGCCGCGACAGTTCCATGCTCCAAGTGGCTGGCGACGATGCCGCTGCGAAAAACAGCCTCAATGTCGCCATGGATACTCTCATTCCCATCAAGCCAGTCAAGCCGCGACTCAATGTGCCCTTCGTGCTAGACTCCGAGAGCGAGGACGAAGACCAGGATAAAGACGGGAGCGACGCTCAGCGGAGAACCCGCACGACAAGCAGTAAATCGGATGAAACCCCGGTGAAATCCTGTGGAAAAGTCGCTTCCGGTCTTGTCCATGTCGAAACCGCAAAACCTGACGGCCTAGATCCGACGCCTGGCTCAAAGGCGGTATCCGATCTCAAGAGGCAGGATTCATCACACGACCAGTCCGCTGACGCAGAAAACGTGGGCGAAACGCAAGATTTGGACCTGTATGGTTTTGAAGGCGAGGAGACGCGAGAGCGAAGATTTATGCGCGAACAAGCAAGACTAGAGGCCGAGGAAGCCGGCATGGCCACTCTAGACGAATTTGGCGGCGATGATTCGTTCCAAGACGATTCCGCAGCTGCTGAATCCTGCCCCATCTGCAATGGTAACCTGAAGAACGTGTCTCTGGACGAAGCCTCGCGGCACGTCAACTCGTGCCTCGACGGTAATCCAATTCCATTACCACCGCCAGACACGGCCCTTCAAATATCTGCGCCGCCACCCATCGTCGAAGAGGTCGAAGCCGTGGAGATCAGCAAGCGATTCGCTCGCGCTGCCGTTCCCAGACCCGGCCAAGCGAACCCTTTCGAGCTGGACCACAACGGTGACGATGACAGCAAGGACAGCGGCAAGGTTCTTCAAAAGTCAGCCTTTTCCAAACTCATGTCGAATAAAGCCGAAGACTCTGCGTGGGCGGTGGCAGCTGCCACCGAGAATGCATCCAGAGGACGTCCAGCGTACGAAAGAACATGCCCCTTCTACAAGATCATTCCAGGGTTCAATATCTGTGTTGATGCGTTTCGCTACGGTGCTGTCAAGGGTTGCGAGGCGTACTTTCTCAGCCATTTCCACAGCGATCATTACATTGGTCTGACCGCAAACTGGATGCATGGCCCGATTTACTGCAGCAAAGTCACTGGCAGCTTGGTCAAGAAACAACTAAGAACCGCCGCAAAATGGGTGGTGGAATTGGAATTCGAGAAATCCTACGACATTCCGGGCACGGGAGGCGCCACCGTCAACATGATTCCGGCAAACCACTGCCCCGGCAGTTCGCTTTTTCTCTTCGAGAAACCCGCAGAACAGGGCGGCGCGAACCGAAGGCGCGGCAAGCGAATCCTCCACTGCGGTGATTTCAGGGCATGCCCGGCTCATGTCAAACACCCGCTCATGAAACCCGACGTACAAGACGTGGCAACTGGCACGTTGACCCAGCAAGTCATCGATATTTGCTATCTCGACACCACCTATCTGAACCCCAAGTACTCGTTCCCACCGCAAAACGATGTCATCAAGGCTTGTGTCGATCTGTGTGCCTCTCTGTCCCCAAACCCTGACAGCAAGGACGGTCTTTGGGAGAAGAGTGCGAAAGAAGATGGTACACAGGCCGTGAGCAAATTCTTCTCAAGCACAAACACGAGCACGAGCATGAAGCCGGGCGACGACAATGGCAAGTCACAAGCAAAGCAGCGTCCCAAGCTTGGACAACGACTTCTTGTGGTTTGCGGAACGTATTCTATCGGCAAAGAACGAATCTGCATTGCCATTGCCAAAGCGCTCAAGACCAAGATCTTTGCCAATCCAGCCAAGATGAGGATCTGCAAGCAGCTCGACGATGCAGAGCTTACGGCGCTGCTGACGTCTGATCCGGTAGAAGCCCAGGTCCATATGCAGTCCCTCATGGAAATCCGTGCCGAGACGCTACAAGAGTACCTGAACGGTTACAAGCCGCACTTCAGCCGCATCGTCGGGTTTCGTCCCACAGGATGGACCTTTCGGCCGACCAACGGCAAGCAGATGACGGCAAACACGTCGCCGTCCAGCATATCTACCCAGCAGCTCCTGCACGGCAAAGGCTGGAGGACGAGGTTTGCATACAACGACTTTGTCGCCCAGCGGGGCAGCACCAAGGAAGCCATGTGTTTTGGCGTGCCGTATTCGGAGCACAGCAGCTTCCGAGAGCTGGCCATGTTCATCATGAGTCTGAGGATAGAAAAGGTCATTCCCACCGTCAACATTGGGAGCGAGCAGTCGAGGAAAAGAATGAAGGCTTGGCTGGATCGGTGGTCATCGGAGCGGAGGCGAGGGGGTCTTGCCCGGCCACTGATAGAGGGAGAGGACGATCCGGACGATGGTCGGACGTCGCTTTGGGAGGATAAATCCGGAAAGGGAGGCGGCGTCTGGTGGTAGTCGCGGCCGCAGGACCAAAAAGTAAAGTTGAAAATCAAGAATGAAAATAATGAAAAAAAAAAGAAAAAAAAGAAAAAAAAAGCGCAACTCGGACAAAGCCCATCCTCCTCTCCGCCCTTCTTTTGCCCCTCTTTCAATAAACCTGTTGGCTGCCACGGAGCAGCCCCTGACATGTTGGTTTCGTAATGGGGACGCAGAAGCAGTGCATGAAGTCAAGAATTCCGCCCCCCCCCCCCCCCCAAAAAAAAGGGGGGGATCATTTTCACTAAACAGACAATCCGTCGTTGCCGATTCCATTTTCTCCTCCCTCAACGCCGCATCATGTCTTGTGCCTCTTCCTCTTTTCCACCAGGATAAATGATGATTCTGCGTGACGTGCACTCATACTATTGCTTGTCACCTGGCCTTTGCTTGTTGGGCGGCTGCTTCTGTAGAGGTGGTTAGTGTGCGTTTGACGTGCGGGGTTTGGTGATGCGCGTGGCCAGTTTTTTTTTTCTTTTGGGGAAAACAGAAGATGATGAGAGGGAAAAACGATGAAGAAAAAAAAAGGACCAAGGAAAAAAAACAAAGAAAAATAAGACAAATAATATAAAAAAAAACAAGAAGAAAAGAAGAACAAGAGAAAGGAAAAAAGAAGATCGAGATAAAGAAAAAAAAAGATCAAGATACAGAAACACCTCGGCCAAACGTACCCCTTCTCGTCGCATCCTCCAGCAACTGCGTATCCACGCTCGCAGCCGGCAAATGCACGTAGCGCACCACCGACCCCCGAATAAAGACATTCTTGACCGAGCTCTGTCGTTTCCACGCCACCACGTTAGCACCACTGCCGAGGAGCAACCACGAAACACGCGGCGCGTTCCCAGAAAAACCATTGCCACGGGGCTTTCTTGGCCCTCGCCTCCCTCATGGAGAAAAAGCACCACTCTCATCCGCTGGGGGATTTCCATGGGCCGGCAGGGGACTCTTTCATGGGGCAGCGCATGGGTTGAGAGGGGGCGGACGCACGAGATGGGGATACTTGAGCTCCTCGACCACGGCTATGTCGTCTAGCTTGATGTTGAGGTACTGATCCACGCTCTTGAGCGTGCCGCGGAGCTGGATGTCATTTTTGAGCTCGACTGTGACTTGCTGGTCGATGAGGGTTTTGAAAAAGCTGTTTGGGATGGTGCGGTGAGTGAGGTCAGTGTCGGGTGAGCGATGATGACTTTGACAACAGGGAACACCTTTCTCGAACAGGGACATGTGTAAAATCAGGTACATCTTTTGGAACGTGGCTTCCGCAAGGTAAATGAGAAAAGAAGGGAGGGAAAAAAAAAGTGGGAGAAATGAACGAGGCTGCCAACTGGTACGCAGAATCGTCAAGCACAATCGCTGGTTACCTGAAGAACAACATGCTGTCGGCTTCTTACGGATCGATGAGCCGCTGCCAGGGTCGAGCTGTTTTGAGGGGGGAACCGAGACCGAGTCGTGCTTCCCTGGCTTTCTGGAGGAACGAACGAGAACAGAGACTGCGTTGCGGAGAGAAAGCTGGGCGTTTTGCGCGTGTCGAGTCTGTCGCGGTTCTAACTGGTGGTTGTCGTTGCTGGATGGTGGTCGGGTTGCGAAACGATGTCGCAGGTATTATCACGTGATGAGGCGGCTCTTGCACGGGTCGGCGCTTGTCTGGGCTGTGAACATGACATGGCAAGTCGTTGCAAAAAAACAAAAAACAAAAAAAAAAAAACAAAAA
>SRPY01000220.1:0-44147 GCA_018360145.1 Claviceps africana
TTTTTCAGCGTAACCAAACTTTTGGTACATTCCTAGTACGTGGCCCAGTTTAGCAACCAGAGGCAACACGACACGACCGAGCACAAGCGCAAGCGCATGACGACGAGTCCGCGACCATCGTATTCCGGCGGGGCGGGTTTTCCCACGGCGCAGCAGCGAATGTGCGCAGCCACGCTCGTTCCGATCGGTGCTGCGGCGGGGCCAAGGGCGGTTGCGCATGGACCGGCCATGCTTGACAAAGTACCTAAAGTAACCTAGTAGATACTACCTGCTTCTAGTACTTTATGGAGTACCCAAGTTTACATGTATTTGCGTAAGTACCTACTAAGAAGTACCTAAGAGGTAGGTACTTACTTGGTACGGTACTTTACTGTCCATACGGACGCAATCCTTGTTGATCCCAAGACTAGTTCCGAATCGGACATGTTCTTGTCTGGTCCCAAAAGCGGTCGGGGGCGGCGCACATAGGTACCTAGGGAGAAACCGAACCCTGTATCATCTTGGTCCGCTGCCCGTGTGTTTTGCGTGTGGTGCGTGTTTCGCATGCTTTGTGCCGTCCGTCTTTCAGCTTCCTCCCCACCGCCCACTCTCAGCTTGCGCATGCCACCCTCCAAGTCTCAATGCCGAGCTGGAGGCAACGACCCGCATGCTCATCGCAAAGGGCAACATGGAAAGCATGCGTCTGCGGGTGGGAGCTCCGACCCGACACCTCCATCCATGTCCCCAACTTTTTCTTTTTGACTCCCGAGTCCAGGCACTCTTGGTGCAGTCCGGTCTGTAAAGCAAGTACCAAGGTTAGGTACCTGGGTACTTATCTCGTAGGTACTTACCTACTTCCTAGTAGGTTAGTACTTGACCGAGTCCCGCGATGCCCCTGTCGGTCCGCCGAGCTCCAGCCTCCCTGCCATTCCCGCCATCCCTGCCATTATCTGCCATCCCCTACCATCCCCTGCCATCCCTGTCAACGACTTGGCATCCCCCTCCCTCTTTACGGGTGAGAACAGTATTACGTGAACAAGCACATTCTCGTTGTACAGCAGCGCTCCATCACACGGCCACTCACGCTCCCGCCGGGCGGAGAATTCGCAGACTGTACATATGGCGAATGGTTTCTTTTCCGTTCTTTTCCTTTCCTTTCCTTTTCATTTTTCTTTTCATTTTCTTTTCTTGCATGTTTTTATTGGCGGGATCGGGGACATGGTGAATGGTCTGGCGACAAGACGATGCTGCCGAGCCGGCTACTCCACGTTGGCGTTTGCTGACGACGAGTTGCCGTCTTGTTACACATTCACATGAAATGGAGTTGAAGTCTCGTGGTCGGCCGAATCCAGATCCAACCCATAAAAAAGAAAAAGAAAAAAAGAAAAAAAGAAAAAAAGAAAAAAAGAAAAAAAGAAAAAAAGAAAAAAAGAAAAAAAAGAAAAAAAAAGAAAAAAAAAGAAAAAAAAAAGAGAAAAAAAAAACACGCGGGAGAGGAAAATGAGCAACATGAAAAATGTGAGCAAGTCGAGCAGAGTGACCGAGTGACAGCCCAATAAGAGAAATCATGCTGCGATGACGACAGCCATGGCCGCGATAATGAAGAAGAAGAAGAAGATGATGATGATGATGACGGCGTCCGCCGGCCTTGCCACAATCGTGGACATCCGTCGACGCACGGAACGAACGATTTAGTGTCCCCAGTCACAGGCGGGTCCGCTAGCCCGCTGGCCCGCTGGTCCGGCCGAGGCTGGGTTCCATGTTTTGAACATGGAATATTTCATCGTGTTGCATGCGCAGGAATCAGGATGAATGGCGCGGCAGCCAGCTAGCGTCGATACTCGGCCAGGCTGGTCCCTGAGCTGCCTACCTACCGACCTACCTAGTAGGTAGTCAAGTATCGCGCTGGCGTGGCGATAAACATGCTTGGCATGGGCGGCGTTGGTGACAGAAGAGTGGTGAGTCGTGACCGAGTGATGGAGACTGCATGTTGCCCTGCAAACCAAGAGCAAACCATAAAGTCCAAGTTAGAGTTGAGGCTTCTCATTCCCGACCCTTTGAACCACAACGCCCATAGAACGACTCTCATGAGCTTGTTTGCTGGCCCACCTCTATGCGAGCCTGCATGCATGTGTGTTGCTGCTGGTGCTGGTGCTGGTGCTGCTGGTGCTGCTGTCGTGCATCGTCAGGCAGACAGGCTGGGCTGGAGACAACGGACCGGTGCCTGATTCTGGGTTTTTCTTTTTCAGAGCTGGCAGACGTGCCTTTATTCCGACTTATTTCAAGTTGGGGAGAAAAAAAAACAAAAAAAAAAAAAACACCCCACCCTCCCAAAGTGCGCGACGGTGTCGACTCTGACGAGACCTCATCCCTCCGCCCCGCAGGCGCGACCTGTGGGGCAAAAGAGGGGCGGAGGAGAGAAGGAGCCTTCCGTCTTTTTTTCTCCGTTCACCCCTTGATTCGACGATCCACAATCACGTCCCCGCCCGCCACCATGCCAATCTCTAAAACTCCCTTGGCCCAGCCTGTTGGTTGAGTGCGCAACAGCGCCAGTGACGAGTTCTGTCAAGAAAGAAAAAAAAAAAAACAAAAAAAAAAGAGGAGAAAACCAATACAAACCGAAATGAACGCGGATGATGGCCAGACAAGGCAAGGCCAGACCCAGCAGAATCCACAGGGGCAAGGCACGTAGACACATGTACTTGGAGTGACTTCAAGCCACATGCACAGGCATAAGCACCAGCAGTTAGTTGCTGCACCGCGCTGGGTCTTCCCCTGAGCTTTATGGGGGGACGGGGGGGCTTAACCTGTCGTCCAGATGCTGGTCAGACTTTTTAATTCTAGGTCAAATTGGCCGTGGCTGGTCGGGAGGGCTTCCACCGGCGGCTTTCAACCGAAACAGTAAGCACAAAAGGAAACGCAACAAAAAAAACACACACACACACACACACACAAGACCGAAAACGTGAGAGGGCACGCCTGTGGCTCGTAAGTCGTGGACATCTCGCTCGCCCCGTAGCCTGCATACATAAATGTTATGCCCGTCTCGCCGTGACGCTTGGTTGATGCCGCATCGGCTTCCGGCTTGGACCGTGTCTGGGGCCAGGATTCATGTAAGAAGTGTATGTGCAACGACGTTCGGCAACGGCGACGGCGACGGCGACGACGTCGACATCGACATCGACAGACGACTTACGGAAACGACGACGAGGAGCGTCACGCGCTGGTCCTCCCCGTTTTGCCTCCATGTCCAGCACAAGGCGTCGTCTGAGCCCGTCCCAGCCTGGTGCGGCCCACCAGACGGCGAAACGCCCACCGATCAGGTCTCAGTGCTGCCAACTGCCCGCCGCCCGTCCGCCAACTGCCCGCCAACTGCCCGCCCACATGCACCGTTGTTGACCCGTCCTCGTCCTGGTGGCCCAGCCGTTGGTTCATTTCTCTGGTCAGTGCCGACGCCTCTTTCCCTTTCTTCTCGTCTTCACAACTTTTGCCTGCCCTCTCTTCGCACCATTCGCTCGAGCACCTCATCCTCGTTCTTTACTTCCAGCCTTCTCCTATTTGTTCCTGGCTTGAGCTGTCCTGCACCGTCTCTCCATCCTGCGGCGTCCTGACCATTACAAACGTCTCCGTCTGCCTCTTGTTCTCGCGCTCGTTTTTCTCCTTCTCCCTCTCCTTCTCCTTCTCCTTCTCTTCTACTCTGTTCTTGTCTTGTATTGTAAACACCGTTCTGGAGACATAAATGTGAGTCCCACGCCAAGGCTTTTGAAACAAGTCCCCGGGGACGTCTCTCACACCCTCATGCGGCACCCCGTCGACGTCCATTTTCAAGCTTCCGAGGCTTATCCTTCTTATCCCCCTCTCTTTTTTTTAATGGACCTAGTGGACTACCGCCGATGTGTATTGTCTCTCTTCTTCCTTTTGATCATGTGGTTGCAGTGGCAGCATCACCGGTGGAGGCGGGCCTGGCATACCGCATCATTCCACAAAAGTGCACTCTCTTATCGTCCGCAAGTCTTCTTCTTCTCACTAACCTCGGTCCTGTGCACCAGTAATATCTGTTCTTCACGTCATATCATCAGTCGTACCCAAAAAAGAATTAAATCCGTAAACCAATCGGCCGACCCTTCTTTTCCTTTACAAAGACGACGAACGGCGGCGCTTTCAGACGGCAACGCAAATCTTGACAAGTCTTAGACCAATCAAGCAGTTTTACCTCATATTTCATCGCTTGGCTTCTAGTATCACTGGGCAGGAGGAAAAAAAAAACTTTGGCTTGACCTTTGATCGCTTTGGTCCGTGCCGGAGTTTTTTTTTTTTTTTTCCTTTTCTTTTTTTTGTTGCCTTCCTAAAGGACTGCATTACAGGTTACGGCCACCTCCAGCGCCCTACATGCCTAGATTCTCGGTTGCTTTCACCAAGCGGAAGTCCGCTTCGGATGGTCTTGACAATGTACCTCTGTCTTCTTCCGATGCTCCATCATTTCGTGTCATCGACCGACAAGAAGTAGCAAATGGACGGTCCTTCGATGGTGGTGCCAGGATGCGGAGGGCTTCCAAGTCCTTTCCTCCTAAGCCCAGTTTGCTCGACCTGGGCGCCGAAGAGAATATGTTTGCCGATCTAAAGGTCAACCGGTAAGACGAATAAAAGCTGATCCCTCGTTTTCCCAACCACGCGGTCCTCACAGTCATGAATCATTCTGCGTTAACACTCCTAAAATAGAGGAAGCAACATATCCAACACAACCAAAGGCACCTCGACCGACAACTCCTCTAGACATAGCAACGCATCCACAACCCCATCTTCAGCGGACATGAGCGGTCCTTACGGTCACGATGACATGCGACCGCCACACAAAGTGGCTCCTCAGGATCGGCCTAGTCAGTCAAATTCCAAGCCCGCTGGATCCGGTTTCTTCGATCGAGCCTCCCGTACCTTTTCGTTTGGAGGAGCAAAGAAGCAAAGTGTCCCCCCGCCATCGGTCCAAGAACCTGTGCCCGATATGCCCCCTGTGCTTAGCTTTGGCAGAGAAAACCCGGGCCATGCGCCTTCTGGAGACATGACTGCGTCGACGGCGAGTACTGCGACGCCAGAAGAAGATCAAGGCGGTGCCATGGATCTCGGCGGCGACTTTGGTTCTATGTTCAAGGGCTTCGACAAGCGGGCAAGCAATGCGACACTGACTCTAGTTGGCCATGACAATGCGGCGCCGCGGTCATTGACAGGCAACCGCCATGAGACAGCCGGGCCCATTAGCCCCGATATTAACACGCCAACAGAGCCTCTCCTGGATCAGCGTTACAGCCCGGTACCCGGCGATTCCCCGTCCTCTTCCATTCCGCCACGCGATGATGAGCCATCTCCAGTCCTTCAGCATGAGCACTTGCATTCCTTCACTTATTCAAGCCGCCAGGACGATGTTGTGGAGGATGAAGACGCCAAGTTTTTTCGTGAATCTTTATCTGCCATGAAATTTTTATCAGAACCATATGATGAGCCAACTCAAGTCTCAAGCAACCGCTACGGTGATGATCATTCTGGTGGACCTGGGCAAACGATTTCTTCAGGCTTTCAGAACGAAGATAATATGTTTGAGGACAGCATGTCGAAGACGTATCATACCCGGGCCTCCCAAAATCATGCTCTGCCGGGCTCAGGTCCTTCCGGAAACAAGGTTATGACGCCTGCTCAGTTCGAGAAATATCGCCAGGACAAGGAGACTTGCGGCACTACCGTTCAAAAAACCCGAACCAATGCCAACAAGCCGGGGACCAATACTGACGACGACGACGATGACGATATAAATTACGACGATGAAGAAGACGAGAAAGAGAAGTCGAAACAACAAACCAGGCAGCGGCGGAAGCAAGAGGCTCATATGGCCGTCTACAGACAGCAGATGATGAAAGTGACCGGAGAAACGAGCTCAGCTGTTCCTCTTCCAACAAGGCAGCCAGCTCGAGCCACTCTCCCAATATCATCAACTGCGCCAGTACTGGGTTACCTCAAACCCCCGACCCTTGACCCTGCGACCGCCACCGCGACCGCCTCTTCTGAGGAAGACGACGAAGACGTACCTCTGGCTATTCTTCAAGCCCATGGTTTCCCTCACAAAAACCGACCACCAACTCGTATCAGTCCATCCGGATCAAGCCCTAACTTGCTTGCTTCTGTGAGTGGGTTGCCGTCGGGACGCCCTGCCTCGATGGTTGGAAGTGAGGCTGGTGCACCGAACAGTGGCCGTCGCCAGTCAAATCTTCCTGCTTTTGCTCGCAACCTACCTCAGGATCCCTTTGTCGGAGCCAGCATAGCAAGACCGGCGTTGAGGGAATCACTCCACTTTGGCGATGCCAAGAGGCAGCCATCCCCCCAGCCACCACAGACACCTCTTCCGGTCGGCGGCCTGGTGGGGGTGATTGCCAGTGAGGAGCGTTCAAGAGCCATGCGACGTGGCAGTCCCAGTGTTGACCCGAATAAAATGACGGTCGGCGGAGTTGTTGGCCAAGATCCATTTGCAGCGGTCCCATCTCACATGATGTATAACGGAGGCGGGATATCGGGAACGCCGGGAATGCCGGGAATGCCTTCGATGCAGCAGATGCCGTCTCCAATGCTTACTCCAGGTGATCAGGCGCAGATTCAAATGAACCAGCAGATGCACCAGTTTATGCAGATGCAAATGCATTTTATGCAGATGATGGCTACAAATCAGAATGGTGCCCCAATGCCGCAACAAACAGCAATGCAGCCCCCGTATAACGGCAGTGTGATGAGCAGCGGCATGATGGGCAGCCCATCCATGGGAGATGTGAACCGACGCTCTATCATGATAGATCCAACGACGGAACCAGCTCGCCAGAGGGATCGTCATAATAATCACGGTCCCCATACGCGAACGATGAGTATGGTGCAGCCAAGTTCATATTCATTCATCGCTCCGTTGGGCCAAGGCACTCCTCCTAGTCGTGTTGTCGGCGGCGCGTACACGCCGTCCATCGCGCCGTCGGAGCGAAGCAACGTCGGCCTTCCTGGGCGATATAGGCCTGTGTCGCAAGCGGCTGGAGAAGGCTCTCCCTCCCGTCTTGGACATCATGTTCGATCCAACACTATATCTGGAGACCTTTCCAATTGGAGTGATGACAAGAGTAAATCGACAGTGAAACTCCTTAGCAATTCAGGAGAAGCCTCCGATGATGATGATGAGCAGGGTTGGGAAGCCATGAAAGCAAGGAGGGAAAAAAAGCGATCTCTTTGGAGAGGCAGAAGGACTACAGCAGACGAACTGAACATCGTGTTTTGAAAGACTGCTGAAATCCTCCACCAAACTTGCAATACATCATGCCAGAGGTATTGAACTACCTACTCGAATAGTACGCCGTATATCGAGTGGTCATTCTCGAGTTACATCGATATGAGGGAAGCAATTCGGCTCCTACATCTACTACTTCCGGATCTGGTCTATGTTTTACTATCTAAACGCATTTAGTCCCTTCTTTTTTTTATCCCGACATTCAGAAGCGCTTGAACAGGGAGCAGGGGTGGCGAACATCAGTTGTTCATCTTCATTGCATCGCAGTTTTCTTGGTCTTTTTTCCCTTTTGTTTTCCTTTGCTTTTCTTCGTTTCGTCTTTCTTTCTTTTTTCTTTTGGAAAACCGAGGCATTTCCCTCCTCCCTACCTAATCTTCTTTTACCCCTGTCGAATAGCAAGCAATGGAGGTTGGCGGTTCTTGCGTCACGTTACGCATGATAGACGAGTGGCATTATAAGCTAATCAAAGTAATGCGTTTGAGCAAGGAGAAGTTGCGAAGCTGCCACTGTTTTCGTTTTTATTAACAATCATTTACTGGGTTAGGCATGAATAAAGCAGCTGAAATCGAGTCGCGCACGATGCTTGGAAAGAGAAGTAGGAGTGGCAATGATAAAGAAGCTGGCTGTAAATGCATGATCTGTCATGGTTTATTTAAATAGTCGGCTATTCTTCCGGAAACGCCTCCAGCATTCACATGGTCGTGTCTTTGACTTGCCGCATCGCGTCTGTCCTCTCCTCTTCCTTCCGCCACTATCTCTTTTTCTTGCCGCTTATTCAATTGACTGAGAATGCCATATAATATAAAGAGCCGCTGGGTTCACTGACAAATTTGTCCTTGTCAATGTTTCCAAGGATGATTTTCCAAAACTTGTCCCCTCAACCCCTCCCCCCCCCCCCCCCCCCCCCCCCCCCCCCCCCAAATTTTTTTGGTACATATCTCGTTCTTTTTCCAAGCCTTCAGTGTCGCTTTTTCGGCTCTTACCCCTCAATCTTTCCGGCGGTCCACTCCTTCCTCTTGACACCCATCTCCACGGCCGCTTGGCCCCAATCCTCGCCGTGGTTGTGACCCTTGCCGTCTGAGGCCATGCCAGCACGAGCCTTGGCCTGGTCCTCGGTCAGGACGGTCAGGACACCGAATATGACGGGGACGCCCGTGTCGAGCTGCACGCGCATCAGGCCCTGGGAGACGGCGTCGGCGATGTATTCAAAGTGCATGGTCTCGCCCTTGATGAGGACGCCCACGGCGATGATGGCGTCAAAGGCGCCTGAACTTACGGCGCCGCTGGCGAGGGAGGTGAGGTCCGTGGTTGATGAGGCAAGGAGGTCGGTTGCGGAGGGGCCGCTCGAGGAGCTGGACTGGACGTGTGAGGCGGATAGGAGGCTAGAACGGGTGAGGGGAGATGGAGAAGAGAAAAGATTAGTTGATGTGGATTTCCATGAATAGCTTAGTGCCTCTTTTTTTTTTTCTTTTTTCTTCTTCTTTTTTTTTCTTCTTCCCGTTTTATCATCTTCTCATACAGCACACGAATGGGAGTCTATAAAGAACTCTCACACAAATACAGAACAAGAACAGATGAGCGTTTTCCCCTCCTTTTTTTTTCTGTTTCTTTTTCACAGAGAAAACACGTACCGCTGGGCAGCAAAGGGGAGTTCCCATGACCCAGGGCAAGACTGCACCACAATGTTGGAGTCTTTGACACCGCAGGCTAGGAGCTTCTCCTTGGCGCCGGCGACGAGGGGCGCTATCACGGACTGGTTCCACCGGGCGTGGATGATGGCGATGCGGAGGCCGGAGCCGTCGTGCTGCTGGGGGGTCGGGCCCTTGAGAGACATGGCTATGTGTGCTGTGCGCGCTGCGTGCTGTATGCCGGTGCCGGTGCCGGTGCCGGTGCCGGTGCTGATGGGCCGAGGATATGGAGGGGCGAGTGGTACGATGAGGAGGGTCTGGGTCTGGTGGTGATGATGGATTGTGCTGTGCTGGGTGCGGGTGAGTTGAGCCGAGGAGGAGGAGGGGTCTGGTGGAATGCGAACGCCCGCTTGGGCCGGCGGGGCCAGGGGCAGGGAAGCTCGGCGGGGGGGCGTTCCATCATTGTTTTAGTCGCATGTGGTGGCAGTGGCAGGTCGGCCTGAGTTTGAACAACGGCCACAGCCACCGACTCGGCCTGTCGAGGAGACTGCGGAGAGGGTGGGATCAGAACTACGCGCACATTGGTGGTCGGACTATCTTCGGACCGAGCGTAGCGAGAGCTGGAACAGAGCATCAAAGGCACAACCATTCTCTTTTGTACACATCTTCCTTGGGAACCTACCTAGGTACTTAGCTAGAATCATCTTATGATTGCCTGATTACGAGCGCCACAGGCGCGTTCCTCGCGGCCAGAGCCATGACAATGCGGAATGCGTGCGCTGCAGGGATTGCGGCATAGGTCCGTTCAATTATTGCCTTTTTTTTATAGGTCTTCTCGAATTTATACTGGAATTTATACGCGAGAAGATCTATAAAAAAAAGGCAACAATTGAACGGACCTATGTCGCAACTCTCGCAGCGTACACATTCCGCATTGTCATGACTCTGGCCGCGAGATTCAACCTAGATTTATAGCAATTTTAATACAACTATTCTTTATTCATATTTTCTTTAGTCAGCTTGAATAATTATGCAATTGCCTGGTTACAAGCGCCGCAGCGCGTGGCCCACCCACGGCTGCTGTGACGGATGGCTCCTACCTCTGTCGTCGCCCGGTGGGTGTAATAGAGGAAGGAGCATGCGGCCGACTGATAGGAGCGGAAGGAGGACGATTTTGAAAGGGAAAGGCTCAGAACGAGATTCTTCACAGGTTCTTCAACCTTTTGCTGACAATATTCACTATCCTCAGACATATTACAGAGCCATTTTATTTTTCGACGCCTTTACCACCAAACCCACCCCCGACCCAGCAGCAGCAGCAGCAGCAACCACAACACAAAGCTAAAAAAAAAAAAAAATACAAGAATAAAAAAGAAAAGAAGGAGGAAATCCTATAAACGTTCCTCCTTCTGACTATATGTTTGAAAAAGTCTTCCACCATGTCTATTCAAGCTCTACCCGCATCTACCGTCCGACTGCTGCAATGTTCGATGAATCTAACCACTCCCTGCGATTTGGTCAAGGAACTCATCGACAATTCCATTGATGCAAAAGCGACGGCCATTGAAATAACAGTATCCTCCAACACTATAGACCGAATTTCTGTCAAAGATAACGGAACCGGAATTGATGTAGATGACTTCGACTCCTTGGGCCGTCGAGCACATACAAGCAAGCTTAGAGCTTTCGAGGAGCTGGCCAGCATTGGAGGCAACAGTCTAGGTTTCCGCGGAGAGGCGCTGGCAAGCGCTAACTCTATTGCTAATATTGTCATCATTACGAAGAAATCAAGGGATCCCATTGCTTGGAGAATAGAACTAGTTCATGGCGTCGGGGGCATTCGGGCCAAACAACCTGTTTCGGCGACGGTCGGGACCACTGTTGCAGCGACTAAGCTCTTTGAGAACATGAGTCCGCGGAAAAAGTCCCTTTTGAAGGAGAAGAGCAAGACCATGGCAAAGATCCAGGATATTCTGAAAGCATATGCTCTCGCTCGGCCACATATCAAATGGTCGCTCAAGGTGGTTGGCGATTCGAAGCCGACGTGGTCGTACTCGCCGGCTAGAGCAGCATCGAGACGTGAGGCCATCTTGCAGCTCTTTGGAGCTGGTCTTGTCCAGAAGTGCACCGAGATCAGCCAGGCAACATCAGATTCTTCCACGCCCGGTGTTGGCCACTCTTCAAGGTCTGATGACTGGATCTTCTCGGGCCATGTCGCCGTTCAGCCCTCGGCAAGTACCTGTAGACAAAGCGTATTTATATCCATCGATGGGCGTCCAATGTCAAGCTCATGGCATTTTTCAAAGAAGATAACAAACAGCGTCAAGTCACACATAAAAAATAGCAAGGAACAGAGCAACTCTTCGTTGGCTACGGGGAAATTGTTCGTGCAATTAAGCATCCAATGCCCCCCAATGAGCTATGACCCCAATATTGCAGCTCGAAAGGACGAGGTGCTGCTTTTCGATGAGAAGTCTTTACTACAGAAACTTGAGGTGATCTTGCGGCAGACGTTCAGGCAGGATATACGAAGTCACTCTACTACCGGCCCTCTTACTAGTGCAATACGCGGAACTAGTGGTGCCATACCACGATATGAGGACTCACGCGAGGTCCAGTCAGCGCACGAGACCAGCAGCGGAGATAGAGTCGATATGTCTCCTCAGCTGAACAACGGTATTGACATTGTCCGCCACAATGTCCTCAATCACGAAGATGACCATTGCCTCGAGCGCTCGGCCACCAAACAGCCTATGGTCAGAAGCATTTTGCAAACATCCTTTTCGGTTAATATGAGTAATAAAGAAGATAATTCGTCAGACGACGAAAACGATTTGAACGTCATTCAAGTAGAGATACCTCGACGAGCATCCCCGGTGCAAATAGATGATCAAGTTCGCAAGGACAACATTCGCCACTATTTCCACCCAGTTGCGAGACAAGACTTTGAAATTGCTTGCGATAACACTGCAACGACCTCAGAAACACCAAAGGTCCAGAGTAGGAGACAATTGACGAATCCTCATTTTCCGGATCGGACGCCGTTGACGCCGTTGACGGCGAGTGAGTTGAACAAAATGCGAGACGAGACGGAAATCGGGCCGCACCCACAACACCCAGGATCAAACTCTGGGGATCCGCGCCTCGTGAGACCCGTCAACGACTCGCCTCACTCACAAGGGGACAACGATGGGACAGGTCACGATGCAAGAACCGGCGGGCTAGGAAGAGGCTTTCGGCAGCCGTCTGTACCAACACCGATTCGACATACCCAAGACGACCGACAAGCTCCAATCAGTGCACCATTCCTCGGAAGGTCGTCAAGAGTTCTCACGCCTCCACCTTCTGACCCTAGGTATAGATATGATCGCGATAGTCCGCCAATCAGACCACGCTTGCAATTGTTCGATGCGTCCCCTACCCCTGCGGTTGCGACGAACCGATCTGACCATCGTCGCACTGCACTTCCAAGCGCGGCTCCGTCGAGTAGAAAAAATGGACGACTAATGAGTCGTGATTCGTGCCAGACGGGCTATCAACATAATTTCACCGTGCCGTGGGCGCGTAGAGGGGATAGCGGACCATCTCGTGGTGGCCACATGAGAGACGAAGGAGTCACTCGTGTCGCCGAGAAAGCGCATGGCAAATTTGCCAGGAGACATGACACGACATTGTTTAGTCGGCCTGTGGAAGAGCCTTTGACGCCGCTCCAGTCATTGCCCTTGGCAGGGGCGTTTAGGGAGTCCCCGTCCATGGAGAAGTTGAGAGCAACACCGCCGGAGATCTCGAGCCTGCCTCTGGGTTATTCCCACGCATCACAAATCGACCTCGCACGAACTCCAGCCCCTATGCAACGATCTGAAGCAACTGCCAACAGTGTTGATTTCAAAGGCTTACAAGACATGGGGCTCCCGGTCACGAAGGACTACCGGCCTATGATGGACGCCGGGTGGCCCGCCGAGGTATCCAAGGTCGATGGGAGCAGCTCTTCCCCGACCGACATCTGTGAGCGAAACGGCGCAGACAAGCATGCTACTTCTGACTTGATCGTGTCTGGCAATGTCTTTCGGTCTGCGGGCACGGCGACCACAAAGCATCTTCGCACAAACATGCACATTGGGCATGGCGAGATGGAGCGCCTCGTCAGTCAATACGCAAATATGGGCCGATATGAGTTACCTGGCGACATTGCAGTCACTCTACTGACTGCGAATCTTGGCAGTGTCCAATCCGTGCAAAGACGGCTGCGATGGTGTGTCGATTCATGGATGCAGAAAAGCCAGATGCAAGGCCAAGTCGACTATACGATGTAGTTTTAGTTTGCCTGCCGAGATGTTCAACACGAAAGGCTCGACGCCATTTATTCCCCGAAGGAGTCCGTGCGGCATGCTGTGTGTACCAAGTTGCTGGCGGATGGATGGATTGAGGTCTAAGGTGCGGAGTCCTGGAGCGGTTCCATGGCTAAACAAGAAGTCGGGGAGGCAGGCGGACAATGGTGCCGGCCCGGGTGGTGATGGACGCACTAGAGAGCGAAGATGACTGGCCAAGCCTGGGAGGGATAAGCATGAGGAGCTGGCTACGCGTGTGCGGCTGTAGGCAACCACTAATATAAAAACCCGTATTCCATGGACGTCGCGTGTCGGGGGAGAAGGAGGAGGAGCGGCTCTCGCGTAAGGCCCGTAAGGAGGAGTTTAAAACCTTCCGCGAGACACTGTACAATACACTCCTTGAATTATTTGCAAACGGGTACAAGGCCCCCTTCTTAGCGGGGACACACACGTCATCAGGTGCAGGATTGCTAGCCGGGGGTCGCTGCAGATTGCAGGGGAACTTTAGCTACTTATTGCCTAATGTACCTAACATGTCATCGCAATTTACGAAGCGGCGCTTGATTGGTCCAAAAGCCCCTGTCAAGTCGCCGATTTCAAATAATTCAAGGGGTACTTTACTTATGTATGTATACATGCATGCTGTGTGCCGCGGGATTTGGTCATTCGGTCTTGGCTTTCCCAGGTCGCTGCTGCCAAGAACCAACACGACACAAAGCAACCCGACTCGAGAGCCAGCAAATGGAGACGTGGACATGGAGACGTGGAGGAGTCGAGGTCGGATGATGCTATCCTCGAGGCTTCCTCTTCATTAGGACTTGTGGGTCACGCCAAGTCTGGTGTTCGCCGGAAATTTCACAGCTCCCATGGCGACCGGCTCCTCAACATTAAATAGTGAAGTTCTGTTCGACACATGTCACACGGGGTGATATCAACAGTACTAGTGCGGTAAATAGATGTGGACGCGTGTTGAATGCACAGAGCAATAATGTAAACCCTATTATCACATACATAACCCTGCAGAATTTCCAACTAAAGAAGGAGGAATCATAAAACAGTTGCCTCAGCAAATGAGCCCTAAGCTCCATCTTCGGCTTCGAAAACGAGCCCTAAGCTCCGCCAATAAAGCCAAAGGTAGTCGGCCGCTTCTTTCGGCTGCTGTGAAAAGTCAAGTGGAAAATATTGAATAGATACCCTTGAACTTTCGCAAAATTCGTATGGTCTTTCTAATTTATCAAGAAACCCATCATATATAACTGCCGTGTAGATATAAAGCTCGGCGGTTGATCTCTCATAGGCTCCAATTGCATGTACTCTTTGCCCTGCGCCTCCTTCGCCATCGACAATAGGTATTTGTCGCCTCCGTTGCTCTTGCGCGAGAGCTATTAGGATTCCTGCAATGTATGGGTCCTCGTGTGTCTTAGATGGCGGTGTTGATCGTTGACTTCGGTTTCTCGTCCTCCCTTTCGACCGGCTGGGGTTTTCCCGCTGCACTGAGACCGAAGAGAAATTCACGTACGCGATAAGCGTTCCTGTTGATGCCTGCTCAAAGATCCCGTCTGGGCGTACGCTGCCTTTTCGAAGAATCTTTTTGCCGAATTGAAACCCAACTCTAGCCATAGCCATAGTACGGGTTCTTTTATCGATGTAGTTAAACCCGTGGTGTGTAATGGCATTTATCGTTTCCTCACCTCGTCGTCCAGTATCCTTGTCTTTAATCTTCGGTTCCGTCCGATAATCATCCGCTACATCGATCCCGCAGTGGCCCAGCATTTCTCTAAGCTCACGTTTTTGATTCTCGAAATTCAACGAAGGCCATTTTGCGATCATCTCACTTGCGCACCATAATCGGTATGATCTGTTCGGCTTCTGCCATGGTATATTCCGCTTCTCACGCGGCCCACCTTCCGTGACGGCTACGATGCCATCCTGGGGCGGCTTGTCAATTCTGTCGAATCCTATGTTGAGGAAGTCAAGATGGACAGTTGTCCAAGCGATTGGCGATTTAAACAGTCGTTGCCTGCAATTCTTTAGAATTATAGCGTTAACCGATCCTTCAACAGGCTTTTTAATTAAATAAGACGCCCTAGGCTGCGCGTGCCCGGAGCAACCACGCTCCTCGTCGAGAGTTTGTATCCGTTGCATTTCTTCTTTTTGTTCGGTAGCTGGATTGCGTGAGGATTCCGGAACTCGTCCAATAGTTTGATTCGGTAATGTAGTTGCTATAGATGCTGTTACGGTGGTGAGCGATTTGTATGGACTCCAGCGCGTCTGTGTCATCTAGGTTTGTTGTTGACCAAAATTGCTGGTAGATGCTGACGAAGCCACGCTTGATGGGAAAGTGTTGCTCGGGGAGCATAGGTGGGGTCAGACCCATGCTCACATGAGCAGTCGGACTATCGTCGGACCGCTCCCAGCTAGAGTTCGTCCCGTCCATTAAACGTTGAACACATTTTCATTTGAACACATTTTCTTTTGAACACATTTTCTTTTGAACACATTTTCTTGGTTAGATTGGATCATTATCTGTTTTGCCCAAACACTTGCTCCACAGAGCGTTCCACGCGCGAGAGGAAGGGTAAACAGGCAGTGGGTGTTTGTGCATTTTGATAAGAACGATCTGATTACAACTTGCGATGAGGACATATGTATGTACGTACATATGTATGTATCTTAACATGCTCAAAGTCTTCACTGAACGGCCTAAATATATTGATTTTATTTGGAAGAGGGAAAGCGGAAAGCTTCAAACACATGCCTTTTTTTCGCGTCACGTGAACACCCCTTGTTGCGTTGTTTCAGTTATCCCTTTGAGTGCGCGAAGGCGCCAATGAGGTCACGGAGCCCACACCTAGAGCAGTACTTGGTGTAAGTAGCATGCTGTAGTAAGAAAATATTAGTGACTTCTATTTTCGTGTGTCTTCTACAATAAATTAGGTATCCCTTTCTTTGGCCTTGCTGATTGGCTTATAAGCCCTTCGGTACCTCGTTGGCGCCTTGGCGCACTCAAAGGCATGCTTTCATAAATTGCCCGTGTTCTCCCACTATCTGTTAGAGTAGCGCTCTCATCCGCAGGAAGCAAAGGGGCGGCGAGACAATGTGTCACATACATGTATGTAGCCGGTTGCCTGGAGTATTGCTATTTGGAGCTGTAAGCGTTTGCAAACGAGTCTTGACTCTTGATATTCGCAGCAGTGCTTTTGCCGCAGTACCCACCGTCCCTTCTGCATTCGGTCAAGCGGCTTGATTGCTACACCCCCCTATAGAAAATGCATCCATATGTATACACCTCTATAGAAATACGCCCCCTATTACAAATCGTTGTGCGACATCTAAACCTGTGCAAGCGTTAAGAGGCCCGCGCGTGCACGACAATATGTGCGCCTACTCTGCACTTCTGCGAGTGGGTACTGCGGCAAAAGCACTGCTGCGAATATTGAGACTCGTTTGCAAACCGCTGTACCCACAGAGTACGTGAACGCACAGCAGCGGATTATTGAATGCATGTACCGTACCTACACATACAATGTATGTATTCATATGGCCACCTTCCCCGCTATAATTGCGCGACTTCACCCTTGTACAGTTTGTACAGGGGTGTGTGGCAATCCGAACAACTAGCGGAATGCGGCTAGTCTTGAGGGTACAGCGGTTTGCTCACAGCTCCGAATACAACATGTCACGCCTGTATCCTTGTATCACACCTACGGGTGGGAATTGTCGGTAGAGCTGTTGGGTCTCCAAAATCCGCTTTTTTGTGGGTATCTGCAAGGACATAAAAAAACTGTCAAATGTGACAAAAAAAACTGTGACAAAGAAGAGAAAATAATAGGAGCAAGGATAATTAAATTCTGGTTCTGGTCTGGTGGCGCAAATTGACGGAACGTGCAATTGCTACCAATTATCACACCTACGGCTGGCAAAGAAGGACGAGTGGAGCATATTCTCTCTCTACTATGGGGCCCATCAGGCAACGAGTTTTGCTAGTCGTGCTGATGAAAAATTCTAGGCGTGCTGATTCCCCACCTTACTAGTCGGTTTCGGGCCATGCATTTTTTTCCCAGCACCCCCCTGCCATTACACACCACAGCGCATGGAACCCCTAGAAACCTGAAGGTAATCAATTAAGGCACAAGAAATATATTTTATTAACTGCAGCGGCCGAGGAAAGTGAGTGTAAGGGGGCCCCACTAAGCGAGAGGTTTAGAGAGGTTTGGTAGATTTTACTTTATAATTCTCGCAATTACTATCTTAGCCATACATTTATATGTGATTTTAATGGTGAGGTCTGGCAGGAGGGGTGGAATAAAAACATTTTAGGTGCTGCCTAGGAAGGGTGGGGTAAAAAGCGGGGAATCAGCACGCCTAGAATTTTTCATCAGCACGACTAGCAAAACTCCTCATGTAAGGGGCTAATGTGCCACCACTCCGTAGTCAATAATCTAAGGCAACCTCTCACTGCAGAATGCACATTTCAACACCATCACACCGCCGCGAAAACCTCGTTTTCCATGCAAGTATGGTAAAGCTATCACGCGCGCGAAGGGTCGCACTCGGTCAACTTCAGGCACGTTCAATAATCCGCTGCTGTGCGTTTACGTACTTGGCAGAGGTCTAGATTCATTCCTAGCGTCCTAGAGAGGCAGGGATGCCCAAGGTCAGGAAGGAAGTACTCACGCAGTGATGCCTCGAGTTGGCCGAGTGCACTCTTGCACGTATGACATTCCCTTTGGTTCATTGACTTCTATCTATCTATTTAATAAGAACCGGGAAGCCCAACCCTTCCGATGTCCTTAAACCAAAATAAGAGCTGTTTTCCATTTCATCCATTCAAGTCTTTTGAAAAAGAAAATAAGAATACGGTACGTGTCCCTCCACCTTCTATTCGTACGTTCTTTAACTTTACTTTATTGTTACTAGTCTTTGTAAAAAGAAAATGGCCCCTGCCTACTCTGCGAAGTCACCGGAGGACCTCCGAAAGATCCCTAATCAGTCGGTTCTGTTGAACTTGACAAAGGAGGAGCGGACAAGTCCAGCCAGCCGCTGGTCAAGGAACCATCTTGCGGCGTACCGCCTGTTGTTAACGGGGGAAAAACAAATCCTCGATATATTTCGTCAAGACCACAAGGAGGCATGCCCTGTCTGCCCCCTTGCAAAATCGTTCTCTGAGAAAAATTCGTCCTCCAAAAATCCGTCCTCCAAAAATCCGTCCTCTGCAAATTCCCCTGAAAATTCGTCGCAGAAGCTGGACGAGAGCATTTTAAAAGTCTTTCTGGATGAGTTCAAACTCGAACGCCTGCAGGAAACAGAGCGGGAGCTGCTTCAGGGTCCTGGAGGCTTCTTCTGGCTGTCTCTGGCACAAACTTGTAACACCCCCCAGGATTCGGATTCGGATTCGCAAGAGCCAAGAGAGTATCCGCAACGTGAGAGACGTACAGTAAACAGACAAGACTATGTTGACTCCAATGAAGTCTCATCGGATTCATCTTTTTCAGCAGTCGATTCCTCTGGTAGTGATTATAACACAAGTATGCAAGAACCTGATGAGGATACAAATGAAAAGCGTCGAACTATCGCCGAGGAGCTGTCTGTCCAACTAGCGACAGACTTTGTTCGCTATTCCCTACAACTCTGCCTTGAGCAGCCAGATGACGGGATGGAATTCCGAGCTCGCATGGATCGCCGGCGTTCGACAGCAAATATTGCAGGTGTCGAGGTTACCTGCGAAGATGACCGAGGCATTGCCTTCTGTAAAAAACATTCAGAACATGGTTGGCAGACTATAGACCATTTTGTGGCATCTTTCGAGGCTAAAAGGAGTACTCGAGGCCTTGATGTTGATGATCATACTACTAGATCTAGTCCAGTGGTGACAGATGATACTCTCGCGCAGTACCTTGGCGAGGCGGTGTTAACCTGGCGTGCGAATCAGAAATTGCTAAAGAATAAGTGAGTGTAATAACCATGACGCCTGTCCAAGTTAATCGTTGACTTCTAACTAATACTTTTTTTTTTTAGTTTTTTTCTTATTGCAATATGCAATACTTGGCTGCGATTTTACCATTTTAAATTCGGTACCGACTATAACGAATACCTCGATTCACGGAATAAAGACATGCAAAGGGCGTTACTTGACGATGAGGCGAAAGACACCTTTGTCCGTGTGAGCTGCACAAGATGGAACAATTTGCAAATGAAAGAGGGGAGAAAGCTTGCTTTGTGTAATCTACTAGCACTTCTGCGATACAAGGGGCGGCGTGTTGAGGAAGATGAGTCCTCGTAGTGTGTCGGGCCGGTTGGTGACTTAGAATGTAAGTCTTGATATTGTGTTATAGAAGTGCTAGTAGATTACATAAAGCAAGCTTTCTCCCCTCTTTCATTTGCAAATTGTTCCATCTTGTGCAGCTCACACGGACAAAGGTATCTTTCGCCTCATCGTCAAGTGATGTGGTCGTCTTCCCCTGGTTTGGGTGATTTGAACGTGGGCGCCCGTCGTCCGCGTCAAGAATGGAAAGCTAAGCAGAGGGCGCGTATTGTGCTGGAAGAGCCGAGGACGGGAAAAAGGAACGGGCGGAAAATGATGATGACAGAAATAAAAAGGGAACTTCTATCCAGCACCCCTATTTTGTGTATTCGGCACACTCCCGTGAACCGCCTGTAAATGAAGCTATTCCTCTGAGCCTTCTTGCAGAGGCCGCTGGCAAATGCCTTGCGATTGTGATTTTGCAGTGTAATCCACCGATTAATTGATCCTTTATGATATGCTGGGATGAAGGGGTCCTAATTAGGCATAAAAAGAGGGCATTTTGTGACCTCTATTGACTATTAGAGGGGTCTTGCGGCTCGTGGCGAGGCCGAGCTTGCGAGCGCATTGAAAACGGCCTCTTTGGCCTCTTTGAAGGTGGAAAAGGGGCGGGAATGAAGGGCTTCCATGATGGCTTCAAAAGTGCGGAATCATTCGTTGTGTTGCTTGCACGTAGAGTTATGGAAAGCTACATCTAGGTCTATCAAGTGCACAGCAAATTTTGGAGGCGGGGCCGATACCGGCGGGGTCACTCGCCCAGCCACAAATGGGGTACTGAATACACAAATTAGGGGTGCCGGATAAAAGTTCCCAATAAAAATGGGCAGCAAACACAGGAGAGTAGAAACGCGAGCCTATACGTAGTCGTACGGGACGATACAAACAGATGTACATACATACATGCGTACGCAAAGGCGTACATGCCGGCCCCGTGGCTACCATGCGGCATGTTGTTGTGCGACGAGTGAATCCATCTGCGAGCGCGGATCGGAGTGCGTGAGATGTGAGCCTTGCCATTAGGTGGAGGGGAGAGGAGAGAGGAAGAAGGGGGGGTCAGAAAAAGACTGGCAAGGCAGCCCAAGTGCACGTTTGGAAGTGTTTTCGAATAGGCCATGCCCGAGCGAGAGAGAGATGAAAGGATGGTTGGGGATCGCTGGCCATGGAGTTTTCCGTGCTGGTGCTTGCTACGGGGGTTGAGTACTATGGAGCGGAGAAACGGCAGTCGAGGTATTTTCTGCTCGGCGTGGCAGGGTTGCGAGGGTGGAGAGAGGGTCGGGGTTGTTGGGTTGCCGGACGGCTGGAACGGACCAAGACAATGAAGACTTGCGTCCTGGTGTGTCTGGAGGAGGAGGAGGAGGAGGAGGAGGAGGAGGAGGAGGGAAGTGGTGGTGGTGATGATGTTGCAGATGATGGGTTGATGTGTCGGTGCGTGTTGCGCTGGTGTCTGTTGGTGCCGGATGTCGGATGTCGGATGTCGGAGCAGGCCAGGCCAGGCCAGGACAGGACAGGCCAGATCAGACGAGACTTCTGCCAGCATCGACGACCAAGAACCAGGCGGCGAGGTGTTTCGGAAGTCCCGGGCGGTCAGGATACGAAGCTCTCGTTGTACTTGTCCCCTCCCCATTCGCCCTTGGCCCGCCAGATGGAATTCAGCCGACGACGAGCGGCGATTGTGGCGGTTTTTTTTTTTTTTTTTTTTTTTTTTTTTTTTTTTTTTTTTTTTTTTTTTTTTTTTTTTTTTTTTTGCTTTTGCTTTTGCTTTTGCTTTTGCTTTTGCTTTTGCTTTTGCTTTTGCTTTTGCTTTTGCTTTTGCTTTTGCTTTTGCTTTTGCTTTTGCTTTTGCCACGCCATCCACGGAGCTGGACATGCATGGTGAGCCAGGCGCAGCAGGCGTCGGGACCGAGGCAGCACTGAGCGTTGTGGCGCGGGTCCGGCCTGGCACTGGGCAGATGCAGCCTTCATGTTTGGGCTGGGCCACGGCGGGCTGCGGCGGGCCACAGGGGGAGGGGGCCCTGCAGGAGGCTGCATGCCCAGGAGGTTGCAGGGGGATGCAGCCCACCAGACCGTCCCCATTGCGCCGCGCCAGCCCTCATTCAATGTCTCCGGCGTCTGATCGGATTTATCCCGCGCCGCAGCCCAACTCTGCTCGACTTGCCTTGCCCGGATGTACATTTTGTGTGCCTTTTCTCCCCATCCGTCCTTCGCCACGGCCCGGTCGTCGACTTTCTCATCTCTCGCTTAGCCTTTTCTTCTTCTTTTTTTCTTCTTTTTCTCGCCTTCCCTGTTTTCTTGTTGTTCTTGTTTTTTTCTTTACAGGGCCGACGCTCGCTCACCCGAATCGACACATCACAACGGCCTCGACCACCACGATCACCACCACCACCCACCACGACCGCCACCACGACACCCGGTGGATGGATTGGCCGTGCAATCGTCACCGCCCATTTCCGTTTCCAACCTGACGCGCGGCGGCGTTGGCTATCGGCTTGCCTGTCTCGCAGCCTTCCGCCACCCCCATCTCCGCGCCCCCCCCCCTCTCTCTCAAAAAAAGGTTCAAGATAGAAAACAAGGCTGCCCAACCACCCCCTGCCCGTCTCACGTTTTTTCGCCTCTTGTCAAGGGACATTGCGACCAAAACATCTCGTCGTTGTCTGTGTACCTGCCACCTTTTTACGTCCACCATCTGTCCGCATCCACGGCCGAAAACTGTCCCTCAAGATGCGCAGCTCTTGAATGCCACCGACGTCACATCACGTGCTACCCAGCATGGCTGGCAACAAGGGCCTAGGGAATGGCCAGTTGGGAGACCTGTCCTCCTCGAGCTATGAGGCTCCGTCGTCGACTCGGGCCATCGAGCGTCGCGGCCACCCTCGGGGGCGGAATCTCCCGACCCGGACCTCCTCACATCATGACACGCCTTGCCGAACCGCTGGTCCTGTCTGCGCGGCAGCCTCCTCCCACCTGACGAGACGAAATACGTGGAGGAACAGGTCACGAGCTGTGTCCGTGGTCCCGTCGTCGAGAACCATGTGCAGCCTCATGACTGTGGCTCTCTGCGCTCTCCTCGCCGCCGCGCCCGTCTCCGCCGTGCGTGTCCGATCAACAAACTGTCTTCCCGAGTCGTTCCAGAACCAGAACCCCCCGTTCATACAATGGGTCCCCGTCGAGGCCGAGGCCAAATTCGACACCCGCAGCAACAAGCACAACTTTCAGTACATTGTCTGGGGCAATGTCACGGGCTCCCTCCAGAGGGTGAAGCTTCCGCCGCCCGAAGACAGGGACTACTGGACCAATCCCGACAAGATCAACGGCAAGATCATCAACTCGGACAATTCCGAAAATGGCACCACGGTCAAGAGCGCCATCAGCATGCTGAGTTATACGCCCTGGAGTCATCGCAGCTTCTTCTGCGGCGATGCTCTGGTCAATGGCTCGTGTCCTCTGCCGCCAGTCTTTAACACCACGGGGAATGTGTGAGTGCTTTCTTTCTTTCTTTTTTTCTTTCTTTCTTTTTTTTTTGGAAACTTCTTCTGCAGTCGTTTGTGGAGCCGGAAAGGGGACGAGGGAAAGTGAGGGGCCTGGTGTTTGTGTGTGTGTGCCGGGTTGGGGGGGGAGGGGAGTGGTTTCGGGTCGTTTTCCCAAAAGAAGAATGCCGAAATGTCTCGGAGCTGGTGAACATGGAAAACATGAAAAACATGGGCAGAAATGCTAACAAACGTGTCGCACAGATCCGTATACGACCTGCCATCCATGAACATCACAAACGACATGTACTCATCATACTCTTTTGCATCCTTTGCCGCCACCATATTGATCATTTTCGGCAACGCTGAAGGCACAAACATAGGCTGTGTTTCATCCGTCATCACTCCCGATCTTGGCAATCTTGCCTTGGTGCTCAAGGTCGTGCCGTTAATCGTTCTTGTCTTTGCCGGCTTCGCTGTCGTGTTTGCCGGCATCTTTAGTCCCTGGGGAAGCTCCAACATCTTTCACTGGTCCTCAAACTACGGCCGGGATGCAGACCTGCTCCGGTTGGTCACTCCCGGCTTTGGCGATTGCTTGCAATATCTGCAATTCATCGCCTTGTCGGGTGCGCTCTCCCTGAGCTACCCAGGCTTCTTCCAACCAGTCGTGAGTCAAGTTGGCTGGTCTGCGCTCATGTTCAACCAGAGCCTTGTCACGCAGTCCCCCGGCTGGCAGAGCGTACAAGATGGCATCTACGTCACCGACATTTCCGACAGCTATGGCCTGCACGCCCTCGGCCAGCTCGTCGGCATGAAGGAAAGCACCGACATATGGGCCGGCATGATGGTTTGGCTCTGCGTCATTGTTGCCGCCGTCTTCGTCTTGACGCAGGCCGGTTTCTTGGTGCAATGGCTCTATCGCAAGATTCAAAACATTCCCGAGGAGGATCTCCGCGCCAAGAACCTGCCTTTCAGCACCGGCAACGTCATCCGCATCGTCTTCAACTTTTTCCTGATACCCATCGTGGCCCTGTCATGTTTCCAGCTGGTCGCAGCGGGCGATTCCCCGGCCTACGCCATTTCTCTGGCCGGCGTCACCTTGGCCGTCCTGTTGGGCTTTGCCGTTTACGTGCTGCTGCTCATTATACGCACGAGACCCAAATCTTGTCTCTTTGACGAGTTGCCCACGGTTTTGCGGTACGGTCCTCTATACAACACCTACTCCGACGAGGCCGCCGCCTTTGCTCTGATTCCCATCCTGCTCAACTTTGTGCGAGGCGTCGCCATGGGTGCCGTCCAAGCAAGTGGCATCTCCCAGGTCGTGCTGCTCGCCATCTGTGAAGTGATCCAGATCTTCACCCTGCATGCCTTCAGACCCTTTCCATCGCCCACCTCGATGAACGCATACCACGCGCTGTTCTCGGTCCTTCGCCTCATATGCGTCCTTTTGATGGTCGCCTTTGTCCCAAGCCTGGGAGTGACCGAAGGGCCAAAGGGCTGGATCGGATATGTCATCCTGCTCATCCACGGAGGCGTGTTGGGTCTGGCCTTCTTCCTCAATGCTCTGCAGACGATTGTCGAAGTGGTGGCACGCCTGCTAGGCGCCGGAGCAGACAACGTCGGCGGGCTCACTAGGGGAGGTCTGACCAAGATCTTCGGCATGCGGGAGCTCTCGCGCCGAGAGACGCACCGTGCCGTGCCTTCCAGGGGGAGTCAGATGTCGACCATGGCAATGCTGCATATCGAGGAAGGGGTGGGCAAGGCGGGCTATCTGGGCCCGGGAAACGGAAGACTACGCAGCACGTCGACTGTGGGCTACGGCGGCGTTGCGGCGCAAAACAAGCAGCGCACCAACTCGGGCTTCCAGAGCATCGACTTCTTCACGCCCGGTCATCGCCACGAGGATTCGAACAGCTCCTACATTCCCGGCACGCCGGGCGAGGCGAGCACCTTCTCGTTCATCGCATCACCCACAGTCGGGCGTCCGATGATGGCGCCTGTTCACGTAGAGCCATCCGATCCGTATTATCGACCGCCTCGACGACCAGCAACCAACCTGCAACTGCGCGACTCCCCGGACTCGGACGCCTCGCCCAATGCTCTAGGAATCGAGATCACGTCGACGGTCAACGCCACTAAAGAAGCCCCCGACCCAGCCCCGGAAGAGATGACTCGCGGGGCAACACCTGCGCCTGGGGGAGGAGGTGGTGGTAGTGGTTTCGTCAGTCTGCCGGTCAATCACACAGATTATGCAACCCGTGAGGTGGACTTCTACTATGGAGTTCGTGGCCCAGCGCTGAATTCGGACAATCCAGGACGACGGCTCGGGACCGGCCCAGCCGATCCAACGGGACCGGTCGCGACGGCCGCAGGCTGGTTCCGGAATCTGTTTGGCGGCAAGAGCAAAGAGAAGGGCAAAGGATTCGAGGTCGTCCGAAGCTCCAGAATGCCGCCGGATATGGTCCGAAACGGGGGCTTTGGAGATGAGACGCCGCCAGAGGGCATCCCTGTGGCCATGGGCGTCTTGCGAAATGGTCCGATTGATTCTGATGATGACGACGATGATGACGATGAAGTGGATGATTCTCGCGAGGACAAGGACGACGACGACGCCGACGACGAGGACACGGGCCCTGCCAAAAAGTCTCTTCCACCGAAGGCTTCCGTGCGCGGGTCTGATGGTTCTACCGGCAACGACGGGACTCGGGAGGGTTCCGATGCAGAAGACCCTGCCAGCCCGGTGGACGACGGCGAGCGACTGAACCTGCCAAGAGGGAGGACCATTTCAAAGGCGCGAAACGACCTCATCGGCCTCGACCTGCCCGAGATCCCGCGCAAGAGTTCTAAGAGAAACTCGGGCTCCATCGATCTCCGGCGCATGTCAGTCTTGTCCGCGGTCGATGCAGAATCCGCCGTGCCCTCTGACGGAGTTTCCCACGACAGGCGTGACGAGAGCGCTTCGAGAAGCCAGGAAACACACCTCCCCGTGGCCTCTGCCCTGCCGTTTGAGCGCACAACGTCACAGAAGCGGTCGTCGTCCAAGTCGTCCATGGATTTCCCCGGCGAGGTGACGGAAGCTGATTTGGGTGGCGAGGGAGATGAGGGGAGGCCTGCCAGCTACGGCGTCGTTCTCCAGCACGGCATCAACCGTGTTGACCCGCCTCGGCTGCCCCCTCTGGACCTTTTGGGCAGCTCAGCCGAATTGGTGGATGAGTTTGGCCCTTCCAAGGACGGGTGATGAGATGCCAGCCCCCCTTCGAGGTGTCACGGAGCCAGATGTACAAGGGGGTCGTAGGTAATTCCGAAACTTTTCGCACCAAGTTTCTAATGGCGAAATGTTGGGAATTACCTGGACTTGCTGTATATACTCTCTTGACTCTTGTCCTTTTCGAGTTGTCATGGCGCCAGATGTATATCGCTCTGAGGAGGGAAGGAAATAATGAAGCAAAACCACATACTACAGGGACCGACTACAACGGAGAAGAGCAGTTTTAATGTTTTTCTTTTTCTTTTTTTTCTTTTTTTTTTTGGGCGGCGAATCTCATCCGTCTCAGCTGGGGCCGTAACATGACGAATAAAAGACGACGTCTGCGTTTGACGCAGCCGCCGGCATTAGATGCGTCAAGCATGGAAAGGTTGAAGGTGAAAAGGGCAGAGTATCTGCTGGCCGATGAACGGGACGCTGTCTGACCTGGTTGTCTCAAGAGCTTGCATGGTCAGACATGTGCAATACGGATGGCAAACCTCGTGTCGCAAGATGCGGACCGAGGCGTTGTGGTTTTTTGGGGGGGAGAGGGTTTTTTTTATATGTTTTTCCTTACTCGTCTTTTCGTTTTCCCCTTTTTCTTCATGCCATCACTGCATAGGGTGCGGAAAAGGACGTGGCACCGAACCGGGTCGGATGCACATTGGGCCATGGAGTTTAGCGTTGTCTGGGTCGCGGTTCGTTTGGGCACGTGGTTAGAACTTAATTAGCGTAATGATGTCGGCGTTGTGCTGCGTCGCGTCGCGGCGTGTCGTGGTGTTTGTGCGGTTGTACTTGTGGTATTTGGATTTTGGGTTGGATTTATGCGAGATGGGTGTACTCGGGTTGCGTTTGATATATATTTACTCTTTTTTACCAATCTATTATATCTCCTCTTTTATACTAATCGATTATATTTCAATGTTATATGAAACTTGCTCGACATTATACTAGAACATTTCCTCAACGTGATACAATACACTGCCTCGAAATACATTACATGTCCCGCAAAGTAAGCTTCCATGTCCCCGATACGGTCCATGTACTTGCCCGGCATTATGTCATCCTTCCCGGTGGCATACATCTCCACGCCATACACAGTCCAATGAAACTCGATCGTCCTCGATGCCCGTTACCTCCCCTCACGGATCCGCGTAAAGAACATGGCCACGTCAAGCGGCGCTCGGTTGGGGCGGCGGGGGATTTGGGAGATGGGTGCGTGTGCGTTTTGTTGCGTTTGTTGGTGTGTGGCTTGTGCTGTTTGGTAGGGACTGTTTGGTAGGTACTATGTTTATGGTATACTATATTTGTTCATACATCAGGCTTGTTTATACATCATGTTTGCTTATACATCATGTTTCTTAGATACAACATGTATACATAGTATACACTACATTGTATGTTATTTGCTAAATTGTATGCTGTAACCATGTTGGACGCTACATCATGTCCTTTTGCTTATATTCTCGCGTCTCAGTCATCTTGTATGTCCTTCATGTTCATGTTCTCTATTTCATCTCCTACCTCATGCCCGGTTATGCAAACCGGCATGCACAACGTTATATCCAGGTGCTGTACGTCCAAATGCAACACGTCACATTGCACATGACATTCCTCCCCGTCCACGTCCCACGTCGGCACGACAACTCACGACGCCATCCATGACTCGTCCTCCACGCCCGTCTATTCCTCCCAAAACCAAGGCACTGGATCCAACTTCTTGGATAGTTTGAAAGAAAAAAAAAAGAAGAAAAAAAAAGACCATCTATTTAACGCCTATGAATGCAATTCCCGACCGAGCCTTTTGTGCAGCCCGCTTCAGGGCCTGGTCCTCCACGTCGGTCCACTTCACCGAGAGGTCATCCCACTTCTTACCCGGGGTGTTGTACTCCCTCTTCCACTGCGCGTGCTGCTGCTGCAGCCGGGCCATTCGGCGTGGATCGCCGGAGCCCGAATACACAATCAGGGCCGTGCAAGGCGGCAGGGCGGCGTGGATGCGGACCAGACGCTCCGTCAGCTCCGAGAGGACTTGCTGGAGCGGCGGCGATGGTCCTGGTGCTGGTCCGCCGTCCGAGTTTGCCTTGTCGACGCGGTTCTTGTTCCACCAGCCCTGGAGGGCTTCGAGCTCCCGCATGCGCGCCCATGTGAAGTCGACGCCCGAGCCCTTGATCTCCAGCCCGTCCGGGTCGCCGTTGACGGCCCGCAGGATGCTGTCGGCCACGTCGTCGTCGCATCTGCAGCCGAGCTGATACGTTGCGCCGGCGCCGGCGCCCTTGGACGGGTCGCCCCAGTCGATGGCGGCCGACGTCTTGCCCACCTCGATGCCGCCGACGGCCGCGTCGCCGCCCTGGGCCTTGTAGGTGGTGCCGGCGCGCGCCAGACGGCGGAAGAGGTTCTCCCCGTGAGCGTCGGATGTGCCCCAGAGCTTGCCCTTTTCGCACTTTTGCTTGACGAGATCGAGACACGTCTTGGCGTCCTCGATGCTGTCGTGGCCTGCGGCGCCGCCCTTTTGGATCTCGCGCGAGAGGTATTTCTGCGCGAGATACTTGAGCGACGACTTGAGCGGCGGTCCGCGCGGGTGCGGGTACAGGATGGACGTGTCAACGATGAAAGGGTGCGCGAGCTGGAGCGCCTTGGTGTCCGACTCGAGCGAGTGCCCGATGAGGATGGTGCGGGCGTCGAGGAGCCCGAGCAGCTTGGCCTGGATATCGGCGAGCGTCGTCGTGACGGGCGCGAGCATCTCCTCCGTGATGCCCGAGAAGCGCGTGACGTAGTCGGTGATGGGCTTGCTCGGCTTGACGAGCTCGTCCAGCACCACACAGCCGTTCCAGTCCACCATGCTGATGCGCGTGAGGGCGAGCTCGTTCTCGCCCGTGAGACACATCTCGCAGTCGAGCGCGAGCATCTTCCTGCCCGCCGTGACGCTGCCCGCTTCAATCTCGCCGTCGGGCACGTCTCCGTCTTCCAGCTTGTCTACCCGGGTGACGACCCATCCGTCGGGGGCGGTGAAGCCGTCCTTCCGCTCGCCCTCGGGGAGCAGCGCCGGATGGATGAGGTATCCGTTGTCAGCGAGCTCCTCGGCCGTGGCCAGGAACTGCGTAATGGCCGTTCGGTCATTGCGCCACGCCTGAGGCTCTGAAGCGGGCTTCACGCCGAGGATTTTCTGCTTGCTGGACGTCTTCTCCTTGGGGGCCGGTGCTGTCAAGAAGGTAGCGATGGGCGAGTGCATCTTTCCGTGCCTGTCGTCTCCGGGTGTTTTCACGGGCCATAAGTGTGGAAACATGTCTGCGAATGGCTTCAACGGGTCCGGCAGGTTTTCCTTCTTCAACGGGCGCGGGTAGTAGTCATCCGGTGAAGACGAAACTCGGCGCCGCTCTTCTTCTTTGTCTTCGTCTTCTCCGTCTTCTTCTTCTTCTTCTCCGTCTTCTCTATTCTTTTCGCTTTCTCCGCCGCCGCCGCCGCCACCGTTGCCATTATTGTAGGTCAAATAGTCCACATTCGCTCGGAACATGGCCTCCTCCAAGCCCGGAACCATGATGGCCACAATTTTCCTGAATTGCGGCCTGTGGGAGACGCTGATCCATTGGGGCCCCGCCCCGTCAGCGAAGATGTAGGTAATGAGGTCGCGGAGATTGTTCAGATTGATCTTGGACTGAAGACGGGCGTTGGGCGAAAACACGAGCGCCGGATAGCTCCCCTTGCCCGGACGAGGGATCTTTTTGGATTTCTTGCTGGGTCGCGACACAACCTGCCACTCGCCGCCGCCATCCTGCTCATCGTGGGGACTCGTTCGTTTGAGGCTCTTCTGGGACATCTGGGAGGCCGTCTCCGCCGGATCTCTGGCCGAATCGGCCATGATGTTGCTTGCGGAGGATGCTGCTACGGGAGATGTCTCAGCATCCGATGCTTTCGTTGGCGCTGTGGACGTTTGAGATGTCTCGACTGATTCTCGTATGGGGGACTTGTCGCCGAGCAATGAGCGTGCAAACTTTTTGGCGCGGCGAAACGAATCTCTGAGCCCTGTGACCATGCTCTGGGGGGGAGGTTGAAAACTGGACTTTTCTTCGAGATGGAGAATTTTTTTTTATAATCGTCCGTGTCGCGGGAGAGGTTTTCTTGACCCGAGATGTGACTACAGTCTTTTCAAGATTTGCCGCCGACGGCAATGAGCCAGCGCCGCACCGTTGGTGATCGTTGTCAGCAGCAATGGCGGATGGGAAGTCTCGACGATGGCGGTGATGGGGCCCAAAAAAAAAAAAAAAAAAAAAAAAAAAAGTAGGGTCTGACAAGATGTGCCTGCATGTGCGCACTGCGTGCGACTGGAGGAAGAAATGCGGTCCGAACTGGTCCAGTTCCTCTGTCTGGGGGCACGAGTTCAAAGTCAATGCTCCGCGGGGAGCGCTCAGGCTCAAAGTGGCTTAGTGCGGATTCCGGTGTACTGTAAGCCCCTTGTACTTACATACGTACTGTATGTACTTGTAGACCACTTCGCCGGCGGTCCGGTTAGTGGTCACTGGTGTGGCGTCGATGTGGACGAAGGAGGACAAGGAAGGAGACATGGAGGTAGACGGGAGGAAGACATGGAAGGAGCACGCAAAGCTCATACTTGAGAGAGACCTCACCACCTCACCACCATTTCACCGTTTCACCACCACGCCACCTCACCACATCACCACCTCACCACATCACCACCTCACCACATCACCACCTCACCAGCCCAGGTTGACATCCCATCATTCTCTGCAAATGACGCGCTAGCGGGCTGGCAGGCTTCCGCTTCCCCTTGGCCGCTTGCTTCCTGTGACGGCTGACCTGTCCCCATTCGCCTCCTGGTTCACGATACACATGCAGCCATGGATCGTCTCCCGCGAGAGCTAATTGACGCCATCTTGCAGCAATGCGTCGCCCAGGGCCCCAAGAACAATGTGCTCAGGCTCCGCCTCGTCTGTCGCCTCTTTGACAGAATCCTCAAGCCTTCCGGGTGCTGCACCCTCGGTTTGGACTTTTCCCGCATGAGCAGGGCGAGCCATGTGCGCCGGCCCGATGTTGATGCTCTGCAGACGATTGGTTATCATTGCAAAAGCCTGTACATTGACTTGATGGTTCTACGAGATGAGAGTGAGTTCTGTATCCTTTATTCCTCCGGCCACACAAGACGGCTGGTTTGACTACCCAAAACTAACCCTCTCGCCCAGTGGAGGTGGACTTCCTCGAAACCGTCTTCGCCCGGGTTCCCTCCATGACGGAGTTCTGCCAGACAATGCACAAAAAGTACTGCATGAACAAAGACTCCTTCACTGAGACCGAATATTACCACATGGTCGAAGCGCTCCTATTCAACTGCCGCGAGGTCCATAGTCTTCGTCTCAATCTTCCCTTCCAACTTGTCGGCCGGCACTGCAACGCCGCCACCATGATTCTCGCCAACACTCTCAAAGCATTTGCCTCTCGGCCCGAGGAGGACTCTGCTGGCCTCAAGACCCTGGTTCTCGAAAACGTCACCGACGTCACCATCTCGAGTCTGTGGTTGAATCCAAGCGACGTCGTCAACATCATGTCTGTCGTCGCCGTCCTGAACCATTTGGTCCTGACTCTGCGCCGACATTACATGGACCCGCAGCGGGCAGGCTTGTTCGGCTCTTGCCTCTGGGACGTGATTGAACACGCCGACCACCTCAAGACGCTTTGTCTCGTAGGCATGGACCACGATGACCGACCACCTCGGAGCCTAAAACAGACGCGCTTTTGGCAGCTTCCCATCCAAGACTGGAGAGCACGCTCCTTGCCCTCGCCCCGCGTGCACTTCTCCAACCTCACCTGTCTCGAGCTGAAGCGCCTTGAGATCCTGCCCGAGTCGTTCCTCCGCGCGACGGACGTCTTTGGCGAGACCCTTGAAGAGCTCTACCTGAACGAGATATACCTCAAGACAGAGCAGTCCAGCAGCTGGAACCAAGACTCTCGGAAAGTCCTCTGGGTAGGCATTCCGAACCAGCGCCCCGCCGAGGACTGCCAGTGGATGGCCATGTCCCTCCGAGCCGCCGCTCCTAGACTACGAATCTGCCGCGCTTCCTTCCTTGCCTACGACCACTACTTCCGCGAAGACATATCGGTGCAACCCGACTTCGATATCATCGATCCCTGCGGACTCGGAAGAAGCATCTCGCAGCGCTTCGTCGAAGTTGTCATGGGGGTGCATCAACCCAACATGCCGTCCGGCGAAGCCGTCGAGTACTTGCCCCAGGCTCTGAGCGATGACCGACTGGTGCACAGGCTCAGGCCCAGAGCAAGGGCGTTGCGAGTCGAAGAGTACGATACAAATGCCTATCACACGGCCGTCGACAACACCACATCAGAATGGCAAAAGAGCATAGATGGAATTTTTCACAACTGCAACTCCGGCACGCTCGACGAGCTGCACTATATTGCCGAGACGGCTTGTCAGGGCATGAATGAGATTCATAGAAGGAGGAGCGAGTGGACGGCCAGGAATAGCATGGCGAACGAATATGCGGATAATCTATTCTACCTGTCTGGCATGGACCATGACGCGCAACAAGATCCGCCCTGAGTTGACGAAAGCAGCCAAGGGCGATGAGAAGGAGGAGGATGCCGTGGCAACAGTCAGTGGTCATCAGAGAGTGCAGCACAACTCGACGAGTTTGAGTTTGAAAATGGGAACATGGAACAGGGGCACACCGTTGGCAGCTTCAACAAGAGCGTTTTTATTTTAGGCTTGTTTATTTTCCTTGTTCTTCTTTCTTTTTATTCCTTCTTTTCCCCCATCCAAACAAAACCGTGCCATCACGCTATTCACCACGGACGTAAATAGCTCTTTGTGGAAACATGATTCAAGTCATAGCCATTGTCGCACCATGGAATGATGCGAGTTTGGATGCTACTGCATTTACGACCAAGGCGCAAAGGAAAAACGTTGTACATCACATGCCTTTTGAGTTTCTTGAATTGCTATACGTAGACTGGCCATGTCACAAAAAAAAGGGGGGGGGAGAGAAAAAGAAACACACACACACACATACACAAGATTCGGCCTCTTGGAAATCTATAACGAGGGGTCATGAAAAAAAAGTAGGCATCAGATCCATTCATCATTGCGTCGTCGACCCAGGAGATGGCTGACGTGAACTTTTTTTTTCTTTATTTCTTCTTTTTTTTCTTTTTCTCTTCTTTTTTTGATTTCTATACAAAACATGTCGTTTGGTGCATCAGGATCCATCGACGCCGTTTGTAGATGTGCCGTTTTGGGCCGTGTCATTGACGGCGCGCTCCAAAGCCTGGAGGACATCGGCCCGGAGATCGTCCGCGTCTTCGACACCACAGCTCAGGCGGACGAGGTCGTCAAAGACGCCGACGGCTTCCCGCTGGTCGCGGGGGATGCCGGCGTGGGTCATGGCGCTGGGCAGCTCGACGAGGGACTCGATGCCGCCGAGGGACTCGGCGAGAGTGAAGATTCGTGTGAACTGGCAGAAGCGCTCGGCGGCGGGGTGGCCGCCCCTGATGCGGAAGGAGAGCATGCCGCCGCCCATGCCGTCGCGGTGCTGCTTCAGGGCAATGGCGCGGTGGGGGTGGGAGTCGAGGCCGGGGTAGTTGACGGAGATGACGTGGGGGGAGGATTCGAGGGCGGTGCCGACGGCGGTGGCGTTGCGCGTGGCCTCGCGGGCACGGAGGTGCAGCGTCTTGAGGCCGCGGTGGGCGAGCCAGGAGTCAAAGGCCGAGGGGACGGCGCCGATGGCGTTCTGCAGGAAGCCTAGGCGGGCCTTGATATCGTCGCTGTTGAAGGCGGCGACGCCCATGACGACGTCGCTGTGGCCGTTGATGTACTTGGTGACGCTGTGGACGACAATGTCGGCGCCCAGGTCGAGGGGGTTCTGGATGTAGGGGGACAGGAAGGTGTTGTCGACGACGACGAGGATGCCGTGCTTGTGGGCCTCGGTGGCGACGGCGCGGATGTCGACGAGGCGGAGGGTGGGATTGGAGGGCGACTCGATCCAGACGAGGCGGGTCTGGGGGTTGATGTGCTCGGCGATGTCGACCTCGATCTCGGGGGTGAAGGTGACCTTGACGCCGTGGGCCTTGGCCACCTGGGTGAAGTAGCGGTGGGTGCCGCCGTAGACGTCGGAGACGGAGACGACGTGGCTGCCTGCGGCGAGGCTCTGCAGGATGTTGGCCGTGGCGGCGCTGCCGCTGGAGTAGGCGAGGGCGTAGCGGGCGTGCTCGAGGGCGGCGACGGCGGCCTCAAAGTTGGTGCGGTTGGGGTTGGCGGAGCGCGAGTACTCGAACTCACCGACGGGCTTGCCGACGGCCGTCTGGGCAAACGTCGTGGACAGCGAGATGGGCTCGATGACGGCGCCCGTGTGCGCGTCGTGCGGAGCGCCGGCGTGGACGGCGAGGGTGCCGAAGCCGTGGACGGGCGTCGGCGGCCGAGGGGGGGTCGACACGGGGATGGACGTCGCGGACGGAGACATGTTGGACCGGCGTCGTCAAAAAGCAAGTCGAGGCCGTGGGGATTTTGGATGTTGAAGGGCGGGGTCCGGGAGTGGCCCTGGCGAAGAGGGGTGGTTTGAGAGAAGGCCGGCGGGCTCGTGGGAGCGGCGACAGCGGCGGGAGCGGCGACAGCGGCGGGAGCGGTGAGAGCTGGCAGAGAGCAGGAGGGTTTCCAAGCCTTGTCTTTGTCCTGCGGATTGAGGAAAAAGAAGAGCGGGGGAGATGGAGACGGAACGGGCGAGGTCTGGTCTGGTCTGTCTGGTCTGGGGAGCTTGGGGAGCTTGCTGGCGTATAAGTACTTACTCGCGAGGGCTGAGCAGAGGAGAATAGTCGGCACGGCGCAAACAAAGGCCGCGTGGAGAATGGAGAATGCCGTCGACAGGACATGCAGACCCATGCGCATGGGAGCAGAGGAGCAGGGGAGCAGGGGAGGAGGGGAGCGAGCATGGCGGCATCGGAGCATGGCGGCGACCGGGACGCAGCACAATGTGTTTGCCCAGAGTCAGCCCTGCTCTGTCGTCACCGCGCTGCAAATTGTGTCATGACGCCAAAACGCCCGCGCCTGCCTCGGGTCTGGTTGGTAATCCGAAATCCCAAATCCGCACTTGCCGCTTCGAGACTGTCCGCGTTGCGCAAGAATGGCACGAATGGCACGAATGGCAGGAGCGGCAGGAGCGGCAGGAATGACGAGGTGACGAGGTGACGAGGTGACGAGATGACAAGATGACAAAGGTGGCAGGCAGGAATGCCAGGAATGGCCGGCCCACTTGCCGCAGCATGGCCGAAATGACAAAGCGACCCCCTCACGCGTTACACCCGTTCAACAGGCAACAGACAACGGGCGACGGGCAACGGGCAACAAAACACTCGACGCGCCAAAGCCAACAACGTCGGACCACCCATCTTCGGCTTCTCTCCTCCCCTTTTCGACTTTTCATCCATGCAGCATGCCGTCGACGTGCTCTCTCGGCCCGGCTCGTCTCCGTCTCCGTCTCCGCCTCCTTCCCCCTTGATCATTCGCCGCCGTCTCCTCGAATCCTTCCAGCCCCTTTCCGCTTCCCGGCCGCCATGCCAATTGGCATCGTCGCTTGCCAGGCTTCCATCTCGGGCTGGTCGTGGTCTCGCAGCCGGTGCCTTGTCGCCATACCATGCCGCCTCGGCGTTCTCACAAAAAATCTCGCGCGGGATGCCATCGGTGCAAGACCAGGAAGATCAAGGTGAGCCGTCGCGCCCTCGTCGCGTCTGTTGGGCGGCTCCCCAGCTCGCCATCACGCCACCGCGGCTGGCCCGTTTTCGTCAATGCAATGACCCTTCTCAAAGCTGACTACTCGGCCCTTCGACTACTTGATCTTCGACTACTTGATTGTCCGCTCGTGATGCCAGTGCGATGAAGTCCATCCGCGCTGCGGTAACTGCGCGAAACACGGTGTTGCCTGTGATTTCGAGAGCCGCCATGTGCTCCATGAGCTTGCCCCGTCCGGCTCGTCAGCCCCGTCCGGCTCCTTGAGTCCCTCGGCGGCGTCCACGCCGGCCATCAGTCTCAACGTATCCAGGACTTCGCCATCACCCTCCTCGCCCGTCCTTGCGCCGCCGACGCCGTCGCCGAACCCAGACACGCCTCGCCCCGTGGACAGGTTGCTGGAGTTGCGGCTCTTGCATCAGTACACTACCAGCACGTGCAAGACGCTGCTCACCAACTCTCCCGCCACCGACGACATCTGGCAGCGCGCGGTCCCCGCCATGGCTTTCCAGGACAAGGCCTATCTCGCAGATGCCATGCTCTGCCTCGCCGCGCTGCACCTGCGCTCGCAGTGTCCCGGCGACAAAAGCCTGGTGCAGGCCTCTCACGCCTACACGGCCTCCACCCTGGCCGCCTATGTGACGACTCTCAACAAGGGCATCACGTCCGACAACGCCGAGGCTCTCTTCCTGACCGCCACCCTCATTGCTTTCCAGGCCACAGCATCGCGCATCTTCATCAAGGATGATGCCGACACCACCGCTGGTGACGGCACAAGTCGCTACACCTTGCCCATGCCATGGTTCCACGCCTACCAAGGCGTCAAGACGGTCGTTTCATCCTCGTGGCAGTGGATTCGAAACAGCAGCATCGTGCAGGCCGTTGTCGATTCGCAACCTAGCTTTCAGCTCGACCTCAATCCACTCAAGCCCAATTCTTTCTTCGGACATTTGTTGGAGGATCTGGACGACGAGCTGGCAATAGAGCCCATCGACAAGGTGACTGCGACGCACCAGGGTTACTTCCACGCCGTTAGTGTTCTGAACTGGGCACACAAGAACCCCGACGCGCCCGCCGCGCTCGCCTTTCCGGCCAGCGTGTCGCGGCGCTTTGTCGAGGTGGTGGAGGAGAAGCGGCCGCGGGCTCTTGCGATCCTCGCTTGCTTTTTTGCTCTCTTCCAACGCATGGACCCCGTCTGGTGGCTCGAAGGCGTCTCCCGCCGTGAGGTCATGGGCCTGGTGAGCCTATTTGAAACCGGCTCAAGCTGGTGGCGACATTTGGAATGGCCCATCAGGATCGCTCTGTGGGACGGAGGACCAACGATACCGCCCAGCGTCTGGGGCGTGGATTGCAAAAAGGAAGCCGAGGCAAGCAAGAGGTCTTCGGAATCCATGATGAGTCATATTGAACTCTTTTCCAAGCTTACGAGTAATGCACCAGCCGCGCCGCTTCCTCCTCCTCCTCCTGCTCCTCCTCCTTCAGCGTCTCTGCAGGCAGAATTAGAACTCATGACCGCTCCCCTTGACTGAGCTTCTAGAAATGCTGTCATTTCGTTTGAGCATGCATTGCATTGTCATTTGGGTTCCATGTCCTCTCTACATATTCCCCGGCATCAACATGGCGCATGGACATATATCACGGCGCAAAGGGATATTGTTTTTGAAGCCGTCATTTGTTTTTTTCTTTTTTTCTTTTTCTTTTTTTCTTCTCCCGTCCGGACTAAGCTGGGTGGTATTTTCATGTTCAAAGTGTAGAGTGCAATTATTTTGATGACGGTAGTCAATTGGCATATATATATATATATATATATATATAGTATATACATGTACATCTCTGGAACAAGCACAGGGATCAATGGAGTTTGACAGGCAAACGAGTGGCCCACTTCCACGGAGAACAAGTCCATCTAGGCGACGAGCGCCTAGCAACCTCGAAACGACAAAAGATATCGGGAACACGCTACCATTATTCTGTCCGCATCAGAGCCACCTGCACGACTTTCCTGAAAATCTCCCGTGGGAAAAAATGATTATCAAACCGTACGCCTGACCGCCAGCGAAAATCATGTCCCATCCTCGCTGGGATGGAACAGGTGATTGTGCATCAGTAGAGCAGGGAGCTTGGAGTGAAAATGACCATGAAGCACGCCGGCTTTTCCCCGCTTTTCTAGCCCTTTTTTTTTTTCGTTTTCAAACTCGTTTTCGTTTCCCTTGTTCCCCTGCTCGGCTTCCGGGGGGGCATCACGAGTGTTTTGCTCTCTTGACATCCTCGGCGACAACATCCTCCACTAGATCCTCGTCCTCGTCCGGGTTCCTCGACCTCTTGAGCGCCTTCATCTTCCTCAGCTGCAGCTCCCGAAGGTCTTGCTTGCCCAAGTGGACGCGTCCAATCTTGTCGCCCATCGAGTCCGTGACAATATTCTTCTTGGGCCTCTCCTCGAGGCCGCGGGCCTTCTTCATGGCCTCCTTACGCATGGCCTCGTCGGCCTCCTTGAACCTGCCGACGCGAAAGTCCATCCGGGGCCCAATCTCCTCCACCTCGACGCGCGGGAGCTTCTGCCCGCTGCGCTTGGTGCTGATCATGTAGGCACGCAGGTGAATCGCGGGCTTGGCGTCCCCGGCCCCCGAGACCTCCTCGGCCGTGACCGACACGAGGTACTGCAGGCCCTCGACGTCGATCCGGTCCGACGGCTCGCCGCGGAAGAAGTCGACGAGCATGCTCTTGGCCAGCGTGAACTCGTCGCTCACGGGGCTCTCAAACGCCGTGCCCGCGAACAGCAGCATCGGCCTCAGCCCCACGGCCGGCTTCTTGTTCCTGAACTGCGCCATGGTGCGGAACGTGTCGGCGTCGAGGTACAGCTCCAGCATGTCGAGCACCTTGTACCCGAACGTGCGGATCAGCGTCACGGCGTGGGGCCGCTTCTTCTGCGAGCTGCCCAGGACGAGCAGGCTCGCGTCGTTCTTCTCCGAGAAGAACTCGATGGAGCTGGCGTCCTCGAACGGCCGCACCGCGTTCTTCTTGGTGAACTTCTTGGCGAGCGGGAGGCGCAGCGAGTGGAGGTCGTTGAGGGCGTCCTGCACGACCTGCGAGCACGACGTGCCCCGGAGGAAGAGGCATGTCTTGGGGTTCTCGATCGCCTTGGGTTCGCGTTTTTCGAGGGCGCGCTTGGACCGCGCGTTGCGAGGTTTTCTGGGAGGGAAATTAAGTACGTTTACTTTGGTGGAATTTAGACGGATGAAAGAGGTGGAAGGGGGGGGGGCAGGAGGGGGCAAACACACACACACAAAAGAAAAAAAGAAGAAATCGAAAAGTTGGAGGGAAGGGGAACAGGCGAGTTTACGTGGAGAAAGAGAAAGCGAGTCTTGACTTCAGAGAGGAATCCGGACTTACACTTGGCGAAGCATTTTGACTGACTTGTGCTTGTTTGTTGATGGGCGATTCTTCTGATCCGCCGGCCGGACTGTTTAAAGACTGCGCGGCCCAAAAAAAAAATCCATGTTGATCGATTATCGATAAGGGGTCCCTTGTCATCTCCAACAGGGTCACGTGTCCGCCACCCTGGATACGGACACCGTTAGGCTGGACTGGACTGCCTCGGTACTTTCCCGCCTCCTCCCCCCAAAAAAGCCCCACTGGCCGAATCCCACTGGCCGAGCCGCGGGTGACGTCTGGTTCCGAGTCCTGCGACTCGACCACGCGAATTCTGCTCTGCTCACAAAACCACCCAGCTTGACTTTGATGCCTTGCCATCTCCTTGTATCCCTCCTTTGAGCAGAGACCGTCTTTGAATCTGCTGGCACCAGCGCCTGTTTTACGATCGATTTCTGCCCTGTCCCAATTTTGTCCTCGTTCCTAGTTATATCCCCCCCTCCGCCCTTCCCCGTGGGCGCCTGCGCCCCTTGGAAGAGACTCCGGCAACATGTCGTTCATGGGAGGAGGACCCGAGTGCTCCACGTCGGGGAACCCTCTGAGCCAATTTCAAAAGCACGTTCAAGATGACAAGACTCTGCAGCGGGATCGACTGGTGGGGAGAGGGCCCGGTGGCCAGATGGGTGGCTTTCGAAGTCAGGCTGCCAACGCGCCACAGGACGAGGTAAGAAGAAGAAGAAGAGAAAGAAAGAAAGAAAGAAAGAAAAGAAAATATTGAAAAATCCTACCCTCTCTACTACTCCTTGTACTACTACTGTCCTCTACGCCCGTCTGTTTCGCTAACCAATGGCCACGTGGCAATGAAAGATGATGAACGGCTTCTTGAACAGCGCCCCGACCCTCGAGCAAGAATTCCCCATGCAGGTCGGTCCCGGTCCTTCCTTGAACCTGGCACAACACGGCCCCATGCGTGCCAGCTCGGTGTCTCCATCATGGGCGCAGGACTTCCACAGCCAGCCCGGCGTGGAGTCGTCGGCTTTCAGGCCACCTCCCGGGGCGCACTTTTCCGCCGACGAATTTGCTCGGTTTCACCAGGCCAACGGGCTCGCTTCGTCCGCCAGGCCCAGTCCCCTGAGCCAACCCGGCAGCATGGCTGGCGAGATGCCCCAACGGCCCATGATGGGGGTCGGCGTCATGTCGGACATGGGAATGCGATATGGCCAGACCATGTTCCAACCCATGTATCACAATCAGAACCATCATCTGCTTCACCAGCCGCTGCCGCCGCAGCAGCAGCAGCAGCAATACGAGGGCAAGGGCAAGGGCAGGTTGGTCGAGCTGGACGACGAGGACTGGGAATCTCGATTCAACGACCTGGTGCTCGAGGACGAGCAGGAGCGGGAGCGGGAGCAAGCGCGGCAGTCCAAGGAACGTGAAGAGACCAACGCGGCCGAGCGGGAGCTCAACGAGATGGACAAGGCGATACAGTCGGAAACGAATGAGTTTGGTGATTTCGAATCCCTTTGGAAGGGAATACAGGCTGAAACGGCGGCTGCTAGAAGCACGATTCAAGACGATTCCCTCTTTGACGAGTTCGACGCCGAGTGGAGCAACGAGAACATGCCCGCCGACTTTGCCCTGGGGGATTGGGGACGATTCGGCGTTCCGGTGGTCGAAAAGTACCTGTTTGAGGAGGAAAACGTGTTCGCAAAGGAAAAGAACGCGTTCGAGGAAGGGGTCCGCGTCATGGAGGAAGGCGGGAACCTGTCCCTGGCGGCGCTGGCGTTTGAGGCGGCGGTGCAGCAGAGGCCGGAGCACGTGGAGGCGTGGGTGTACCTGGGCAAGGCGCAGGCGCAAAACGAAAAGGAGACGGCGGCGATCCGGGCGATGGAGCAGGCGCTGAAGCTGGACGCGAACAACCTGGAGGCGCTGATGGGGCTCGCCATTTCGTACACGAACGAGGGATACGACAGCACGGCCTACCGGACGCTGGAGCGGTGGCTCTCGGCCAAGTACCCCGAGATACTGGACCCCAAGGACCTGCACCCGGCGGGCGACATGGGCTTCACGGACCGGCAGATACTGCACGACAAGGTGACGGAGCTGTTCATCAGGGCGGCGCAGCTCAGCCCCGACGGCGAGCACATGGACCCGGACGTGCAGGTCGGGCTGGGGGTGCTGTTCTACGGGGCCGAGGAGTACGACAAGGCGGTCGACTGCTTCCGGTCGGCGCTGCACTCGTCGGAGCTGGGCAGCTCGAACCAGCGGGAGCAGGTGCACCTGCTCTGGAACCGGCTCGGGGCCACGCTCGCCAACAGCGGGCGGTCCGAGGAGGCCATCGCGGCGTACGAGCGCGCGCTCTCGCTGTCGCCCAACTTTGTGCGGGCGCGCTACAACCTGGGCGTCAGCTGCATCAACATGCACTGCCACGAGGAGGCGGCGTGCCACTTCCTGGCGGCGCTCGAGATGCACAAGTCGATCCAGACGTCGGCGCGCAGCCGGGCGCACGAGATCCTGGGCGAGCACCTGGACGGCGGCGAGGTGGACGAGGCGATTGAGCGCATGTCGGCGCAGAACCGGAGCAGCACCCTCTACGACACTCTACGGCGCGTCTTTACACAGATGGGGCGCAGGGATCTCGCCGAGAAGACGGTCGTCGGGGTAGATCCTGCCATTTTCCGGCCCGAGTTTGACTTTTGAGAAGAAGGCGCCCAGCCGACGACGTCTTGAGTTTTTTTTTTTGGTTTTTTTTTTTTTTTTTTTTTTTTTTTTTTTTTTTTTTTTTTTTGTATATAAAATCCATCCCCTGGGTCTTGATGTTCGGGGAAGGGGAGGGGGGGGAGTGTGTCAACGACTACGGACGTGTTTGGGAACAGGCTTGATTTGACGAACGGGCTCGCTTGACTTGGCACGGGACTCGGCGAGGCAGCACTTATCAGTATTCTCGTACACCATGCTGACGAGCACGAACCGCGGCCTCGTGCGTGCTTCCGTGTCAATATTGTACGTCCCACGACGGGTGCCAGCCGTGCGTTCCCGAGAAGACAAGATGCACCGCCCTGGCCAACCTATTCGCCCGCGACAGCGTGCAAACGGGAAACGGGCCATGCTGGTGCCGGGCCTGGAAAGGGCAGCGGGTATTTGGAATTGTCGGTTGGGCGGGCAGCGTTGTGACGTGGTGTGTACATGCACCATGGCCCATGTACCGTGTACCATGTACCAGGTATGTAACCATGTACTTTTGTACCCATGTACCCATGTACCTACCTACTTCACAACACCCGCTGTACCTCATACCGTGTACATCATGTGCATGCAGGCCGTCATTTCAGCTGCACCGCCGTCCTGCTGCAGAATCAGGGGCGAGACACGTCGGCGGTTCTGTGCCCTCTGATCTGGTCGACTTTGCAGGTCGTGGCCGCGGGCGGCGTCGGCGGCTGCCCGTCCTTCTGCCGACGCTGTTTACGACATGCAGTAGTGGTCCACTGTGCTGCGCATGCAGAGTCGAGTCGGCGCGGGCTTATTTGGAATTCTCGAGGTGCAAACGCTTGGCGTCCGGGCCGTCTGGCTACCCTGGACCCGACCTGACATTTATATACTTGCTACTTACTACCTGCTTCTTACCCTTCTTACCAAGTAGGTACTTAAGTAGGTACCTAAGTACATACTGTATGCACATACATACTACAAGTACATATGTGCATGAGTACTACATCGGAGGACCGCCGTCGCCATGTGCCGCCTGCCATGTGCCGGGAAGCAAGTACTCGTGCCGAACTGTCGAATTCGGTCCTATCCCGCTCACGTCCCCGACATGTTGAACATGCATCGACACCAAGTCCAACCCTGCCGGCGGCCGCTGTCATGATTGGCGCGCCCTCCCCCCCCCCCCCCCCGGTCAGGCGGGCGTCGTCGTCCCTCGAACCGGGCAAGATGCTCGTCCGTGGGCAAGACGCCATCGCGAGGCAGGCAGCTGCGAGACAATCCGATCCAGTGTGGAATAGCAGATCCGGATCGTTCCCACCAGTGCGGGCCGAGCGAGAAACCGTCTCCCTTCCCCTTGCCAAGGCGAGGACGAAATTCCTCGACAAGGATTCGGCGGCGCGGAACAACGTCATGGGGTGAGGTACCCTGCGTCGACGGGCTGGTCGGGTTGTGTGCCCCCCCCCCCCCCCCCCGGCCGTCGGCTTGGCTGGTTTATTTTGGTCGTTTTTTGGGGGGAGCGGCTTTGCTATCGAGCGGGGATGAGAGAGAAAGGAAGACACAGACACCTGCCTAGCTTTCGAATGAGGAGACACACACACACACACACACACAAAAACCAACAACGACGACGACATCAGAAGCATGCTGCGGGCTCGACATGAGACATGCAAAATCACGGCATGATGGCCCTTTATTTCCTGGCCCCGCGAAGAATGACAAATTGCCCCCTTCTCTCCCCCCCACCTTTCCGGTGAACTCGACTCATGTGGCCGACGGCATCGTGCCATCCTGTCCCCAAAGAAAACACGGGCGCGCGCCGGATTCGTATACATCTCGACATGTGGCTTGCCATGAGGGTGGTGCCCTTCTGTGGCGTCCGAACCCCGGGCGAGTGGCCTCGTGTCCGGCGGAATCCTCATCAATCGACGCCGACACCTTCGTCACACTTTGGCCGGGCCCATTGTCCGATGGCAGAGCGAGTCCGGTGGTCCATCACCGACGAGTCCTCGGACCTTTGCCAACCGGAACGAGAGGCCACGCAACTGTTTTTTTTTTTTTTTTTTTTTTTTTTTTTTTT